>PVJD01004167.1:0-143557 GCA_004026545.1 Mormoops blainvillei | reverse complement strand
AAAAAAAAAAAAAAAGAAAAAAAAAAAGAAAGAAAGAAAGAAAGAAAGAAAGAAAGAAAGAAAGAAAGAAAGAAAGAAAGAAAGAAAGAAAGAAGGAAAGAAGGAAAGAAGGAAAGAAGGAAAGAAGGAAAGAGAAACTACACCATCAACTTAGACCACACACCAAGCTAAACTCAAGATGAATGAAAGACTTAAATATAAGTCATGACACCATAAAAGTCCTAGAGAACATAGGCAGGAAAACTTCAGATATTCCAAGCAGTAATATTTTCACCAATACATCCTTAGTGCAAGGGATATCAAAGAAAAAGTAAATAAATGGGACTATATCAAACTAAACAACATGGCTAAAGAAAACATCAACAAAATGGAAATGGCACCAAACGTGTGGGAAAACATATCTACCAATGACCTCAGAGAAGGGTTTGAGCTCAAATGTAATTGAACAAAATATATAAAGATCTCACATGACTCCACACCAGGAAGACAAGCAATCCAATTAAAAAACAGGCAAAGGACTTGAACAGATATTTCTCCAAGGACATACACAGGGCCCATAGACACATGAAAAGATGCTCAGCATCAGTAATCATTGGAGAGATACAAATTAAAAACACAATGAGATACCACTTTGCACTGGTCAGAATGACCATCATTAATAAATCAACAGACAACAAGTGCTGGCGAGGATGTGGAGAAAAGGGAACCCTAGTGCTCTGTTGGTGGGAATGCAGACTACTGCAGCCACTGTGGGAAGCAGTATGGAGCTTCCTTAAAAAAACTAAAGATGAAACTTCCTTTCTATGCAGCAAATGCACTGCTGGGACTACACACTAAGAACCATGAAACACCAATTCAAAAGAACCTATGCACCCCAATGTTCATAACAGCAAAATTTATAATAGCCAAGTGTGGAAGCAACATAAGTGCCCAACAGTAAATGAGTGGATCAAAAATCTATGGTGCATTTACACAATATGGTACATTTACACAGCAGGAAGGAGGGACTCCTACCCTTTGTGACAGTATGGATGGTGTGGAGAGTATTCGGCTAAGTGAAATAAACCAGGCAGTGAAAGACAAATACCATGCGATCTTACCTATAAGGGGAACCTAATCAACAAAACAAATAAATGATCAAAATAGAAACAGAGACTTGGAAATAAAGAACAAACTGACAGTGACCAGAGAGGAGGGCAGAGGCAGGAGGGAGATTGTGGGGGACAGACAGGGAAGGGGCAAACCAATTAGAGGACTCATGGGCACAGACAATGGGAAGGGGATTGACTGGGAATTGTGAGGGATGGGATTGGTGTGAGCAATGGGAAAAAAGGCAGGACAACTGTAACCAAACAACAACAAATAAAAAAGAAAAATATGAATATTAAACCTACAAAAAAATAAACATCAGAAAACAGCACTACCCTTGCAAAGATGATCAAAAATTAAATAATAAAAATAATTCAAAAATTTGAAGTATGCTATTTGAGAAACAAGAAAAGCTACTATGGTATTTAAGCGTGAATTTATGAATGTTCACATTTTTCTCAGAGCAATATTAATCGTATATCTGTAACTACCTCCTAAAAACTCCTGTAATATTTAGGAATCTAAAGGAACTAGAAGAAAAACAGTTTTTGACATGTCTGCCCTCTACTGATCCAAGCTTTGT
The DNA here is from genome assembly GCA_004026545.1 of Mormoops blainvillei. Taxonomy (NCBI): domain Eukaryota; kingdom Metazoa; phylum Chordata; class Mammalia; order Chiroptera; family Mormoopidae; genus Mormoops; species Mormoops blainvillei. The sequence goes on along the minus strand of PVJD01004167.1, from coordinate 141,885 downwards.
CTTGTTTCAACAAAGGACTTTTATGTAGTATTATTATATGAAACTTCTAAGTCTTCTAAAATGCAAGATTTAATGAAAAAAACATGCAAATAACACTTTTTATATAAATTGTTATGGAAATCAGCATGCAGACTTATGAATAATTACTCATACCTGTGGTTGTCACTTGCATGTAGAGGTACAAAAATTATAATGAGAAGAATTTTTTATTGCCCCTAGCCATGTCCTATTTTTCTCTCTTTTTATAAGCAATGCAAATATCTGCTTTATTTCACAAGAGCTGAAGATCTGCTCTTTTTGTCATTAACTTGTAGTTTGGGAAACTTTGAATAAACATTTATTTGGGATTCAAAATGTGTATAGCAATACCACTGTTATAAATTCAGTAGTGCCGATATTTGAAGAGATGTAACTAACCATGTGGCTACTGACAACACCAAAAGTTATGCATGGGTAACTCATACCTGGTAGTAAGAAATGTTCAAAACAAAAGCATTGTAACTGTAGCAAGGTACAAACATATGAAAAATAGATGATTATCATACAGCTCTGGCATACTGTTTTGAGGGGATAAAGTACAAGAGAGTGACCTCTTTTTGAAAAATGGGAAAAATCTTCCAGGTATCACTTAGTCTGGGTGATAATAGACATAGATTATGGATAGATACAGGTATACAAATAGGTATAGATATAGAGATAGATATAAATATACAGATATAGATACATAAATAGATGATATAGGGATATTGATATAGGTTTTTGCTTTGTTGAAACAATGGAAGGCTATAGAACTCCTCGTATTATAATTTTAAGCAAGACTCATTCTACAGATTTCAGAAAATTAATGCAGGAGATTAGGTTTTCTGAAGTCACCTGAAGGCAGTTGCAAACATAAACACACAAAGCAATATCTGCCTTAGAAAAAATTGGAGGGAAATCTGTAATTTAAAGACCAATCCTAGACCTAGCCAAGTTGCTCAGTTGGTTAGAGTATTTTCCCTATTCACAAAGGTTGTGGATTTGATCCCCTGTCAGAGCACATATAGGAGTCAACAAATGAATGCATAAGTGGAACAGCAAATCTCCCTCTCTCCCTGTCTCTCTCTCTCTGTCTCTCGTGTCCCTCTCTCTTTCTCTCCCCCCACCTCCCTTTTCTACCTCACTCCCTCCCCTTCACTCTTCCACTCTCAAAAAAAAAAAAAAGAGGAAAAAAGAACAGAAACTGCTCTAATAACAGATACTACTTTTAGGAACCTGGAAGTGACATATCTGATGGGGGTATAGTGGGTACAGAAGCAGAGATGGTTTGGGTCATTAAGACACAGAGCTACAAAGAAGTCAAAGCATGCCTGGGTCCCAAGAAGGCAGTCCTGTCACCAACCTGCCTCATGCTGCATGGAATGTCACAGCCCCACATGGAGGAAGCATTGAGGTCTGTGTTATTTCAGCACCACTGGAGAGATTCACTCTCCCCTTTGGGATTCCCCTGGTTCAGTGGGGCAGCACCATTTTCCAGGGCAGGGTTGTGGTCCACCTTCAGCTGAACAAGAAGTTGCATGTCCTCATCAGAGTGAATGCTTGCAGTCCATGTGACCCAAGCCCAGTCAGTGAATCACACCAGGTTTTTCTTGGAACAATCAGGAAGAAAAACTTTTTCACAGGGATCAACTGTGACAAAAATGTGTCCTGTAGCTATTTTTGTCACAGCACGGTTAAACTTATTGAAGGAGGGAACAAGTACAAAACAAAACAGAACCGAGAACTGAAACAAATGATTGGGGTGAAATTAGCTCAGAGCTTGGATCCAGGCACCCCTGAAACATAAATTCCTGTATTCTCAGTTACATGTTCCCATGTTTCAGCAGAAGGTACAGAGATGTCCTACCTTTTTATAAACCGTTTTAATTTGCATTCAATTGAAAAATTAATAAAAAATTATTTAAATGATTAAATTTTAAAAGTATTTTATTGAGTTTAAAGTTTAATTTTAATTAGTAAATTTAAATTTTTAATTATTTTAACATAATTGAATAGAATTAAATTTAAATTATTAAATCTCTTGAGATTTCTTCTTTGACCCATGTTATTATTTAGAAGTGTATTGTTCTTCATATTTTGAGATTTTCCATTTACCTTTTCTGTTACTGATTTATGAGGAGAGGACCAAAAAACTCAGAAGTTATTTATTAAAAATTGAATTTATTCTTACATGTTTAAACTTCTATCATCTTCAAAGTACTCTTTATTTGATACAATACACCTATTGAGACATTTTTTCCAATGCTCAAAACATTTTTTGAACTCATCGATTTTGATGTCTTTTAGTACTTCCGCCATTTTTTGTTTCACCTCTTATACACTGGCAAAAAGTTTCCCTTTGAGGAATTTTTCATCAGGGAAACAATAAACAGTTGCTCAGGGCAAGATCAGGTGAATGGAGAGGGTAGGGCACAGGTGTCATGCTGTTTTTTGGTCAAAAACCGCTGAACACTCAGCACTGTGTGGGCAGGTGTGCTCATAAATCACTCATCATAAAATAGGCAAATGCATTGAAAAAGTCTTCAAAAAAAGTCACTGAAGCCAAATGTAGCCTCTCACAACAATGTCAGCTGGTACACTGATACAGATGGGTTCCTAGAATACTCACCTAGTGGGGGAAGCCTGGACTACAAGGGACCCACTCTCCAGAAGATAATTCGGTATTTTTGGGGTGGTTCCCCCTTGTATAGGTAATTCCATTGTGATATAAGAGCAGGTCTATGATTTCTACTTTTTTTAATTTCTGAAGTTGTGTTTCATGGCCTAGAATGTGGCCTGTCCTGGTGAATGTTCCATTGAGCTTGAGAATGATGTGTCTTCTGCTATTGTTGGATGGAGTAATTTGTAAATGTCCAGTATAACCAGTTGACTGATAGTGTTGAATTTAATTATGTCCTTACTGATTTTATTCTTGTTGGATCTTCCCTTTTTTTGAGGCTTCTCACATATCTCATCAGAAAAATGCAAATTAAAACGAAGAAAGACCACCACAAATCTACTTGAGTAGATAAAATCCAGAGTACTGATAATATACAGTGCTGGTGAGGATGTAAACCAAAGAACACTCTCATTCATTGCTGGTGGGAGTGCAAAGTCGTACAGCCACTTACGAAGACAGTTAGTGGTTTCTTATAAAACTAAATACATTCGTATCATACAATCCTGTAATTGCACTCCTTGATATTTACCCATAGAAGCTGAAAACTTTGCCCATGAAAAATCTGCATGCAGATGTTTATAGAAGCTTCGTTTACAGTGCTAAAACCTGGAATCAACTAAGATGTCCTTCACTAGGAGAGTGTACAAATAAACTGTGGTATATCTAAACAATGGACTATGATTCAGCATTAGGAAAAAATGAGATAACAAGCTATTAAAAGACATCAAGATGTTTTAAATGAATGTTGTTAAGTTAAAAAAAACAGTCTGAAAAGGCTAAATACCGTATGATTCCTATTACATGACATTCTGTGAATGGCAAAACCATAGGGGGAAAAAAAAAAAAGAAAAGGTTAGCGGTTGCCACGAGTTAGGGAGGAGAGAGAAATGACTATGTGGAGCACAAAGAATTTTGAAACCAGTAAAATGTCTGTGTATGATGCTATAATGGTGGGTAAATAGCATTATACAGTCACCCAACCCACAGAATGCCCAACCCAAGAAGTGAGCCCTACCATAAATTGTGCACTCGGTTGGTAATGTTTCACTGTAGGTTCATCAGTTGTACCAATGTACCACTCTAGCAAAGTATGTTAACAGTGGGGGAGGCTATACAAGATTGGGGGCAGGGGTTTGTGGGAGATCCTTATACTTTCTGCTCAATGTTTCTGTGCACTTAAAACTGTTCTAAATAAAGTATATTTTAAAATCATTAAATGAACATTAAGTTTACATTAGAAAATGCTCACTTAATGCAAGGAAACCAGTAAAGAAGGAGTAAGGGAACAAAGACACATGGGGATGAATAGCACCCTTAGACACAGCCAGGTTCTGGGATGCTCAGGAGTGTGCCATAGAGCTTCTGATACCCTGCAAAGTTCATTGATCTGAAAGAGATTGATGTCAAAAAGCTGGGATTTAGAATCTAGAACTTCTAACTTCCATTAGGTAGAGCTCCAAAATACATAATTCTGTGATTCAAAGTTTCCAGTTTTGATTTGGGAAGACTAGGTTGTTGTTTATTTTTAATATCATTACATTGGCATACTTTATCTTTCAGAACTAAATTGATTACTATATTTTTTTAGTATCTCTGGTAATTATGTTTGCTATATCAAATGCTATCTGGAAAAGATATAAGCAGGATAAAAGTAAAATGTACATCAGCAGTCCATTGATGCAAAGTTATTTACCATTTTTTTTCTTATACACATAATATTCATGGAAACAGGCAAGATCAGCTAATGACCATTTCCAGCCTGACACGCCTGAGAAAAATAACACCTGGGAAGACTTTCACTGGTGTGATGCAAACCAGATAGGCCTAAATTACAAGCAACATAGGAAACATCCACTACAAATAGGCTCCCTGGCATCTGACCCAAAAATGGTAAGAAGACTTAGGTTAACAGAGGTGAAAATGCCAGAAATAAGCTTCACTTATTTCACAGATTACTCAAGATTAATCCTAAATTCTGTCAAACTTTTAAATAATTAACTTAATCTCTCTGAAACTTCATCTAATACGCATTTCTAAAATAAGATGAAAACACACTTAATTATGCTTTGGAAATCATACTACTGCCAGTTTTAAACCTAGATAATGACAGTGTATTTTGAGCTACATTCTCTACATTTTCTGATAAAAATTCAAAATAAATCTTGAGTAAAGTCAAGCAGTATTATATCTAATGCTTCTTTCTGATATATCAAGTTTGTCAGTACCATAAAAAACATTAGATTAGGTTGATAGGACATGTTCTTCACCCCAGTATATTTATAGCAGTCATAGTATTTCAGAGCTGAAAGGGGCTTTGAAGATTGTCTAGCAAAATTGTCACTCTTTCTGAAGGAGGATAAATAGTTTATAAAACTGTATAAATGTAAGTACCACATATTTATGTTTGGTAAAATAATGTTACTTTTGACTTATTCAATATAATCACAAACTTTCCAGGGCAATAGGCAGTTTCCACCACTTTTTTAAAAGACATTTTCTGAAAAGAACTTGAACCTAGCATTAGTCTACCAAACTGTGTGTCAAGTCAGTACCTTCTGAATTCTTTGATGCTAACTTTAAATATTCTAGATTGATATTTTAGACTAAGAAACATGTTCACCATATGTAATGAAATACATTAAAAGAACATCATTATTCCCCTTTTCTGAATTTTGTATTATTTTGGCTAACATAATTAAAGTTATCTGATTATGGTTTATTTCCTCCTTTTTAATCATCTCAAAAGTATTAATGTCCTGATATATTGGCAAGGCTGAGATATTATTTTTTAAAACAGTAGTTAACTTTATTTTTTATTTTATTTACTTATTTTATTGTTGTTTGAGTACAGTTTTGTCCATTCTCCACCCACCACTCCCCCTGCCCCTCCTATCCCACCCCCCGCCCTCAATCCCAACCCTCCTAGGCTTTGTCCATGAGACCCCCATAGATGTTGCTTGACCACCCTTCTCCTGTTTCCCCTATCATCCCCTCCCTTCTCTCTTCTGTTCACTGTCAGTTTGTTCTTCACTTCAATGTCTCCAGTTACATTTTACTTTCTTGTTTGTTCTGTTGATTAGTCTTATTTTCTTAAACAAAAGAGCTCTGAAAATGAGGCATGGACCAAGGTTTGAAATTTCTGATACAAATTGGGGAAACTGGAATAAAACCAAAATATCCACATTAAAAAAATTGTTTCTGTATAATGCATTTGCTGAATTCAAAAATGCTCAATTCTCATTTTTTTACAAATCAGTTAACTACTTGCCTTCTGTAAGTACTACTGGCAAAAACAAAAATAAAATGGCATTTATAACCTCACCAAAAAAAGTTTTATGAGCAAAAGGCAAAATGGTAAATATTCAATTTTTAAAAGCAAAAAATATGTATATTTGACTAAGCAAGGGGTAGACATTGTGTTTTAAAAAATTATAAATATTGCTGTTGGGGAAGGGTCAAGTCAAGGAACATGTATAAAGGACCCATGACAGAGGCAATGGAGGGAGGATTGAAACTGGAAGGTTGGGAGTGGGTAGGGCAGGAGAGAATAATGGGGGGGAAATGAGGACAACTATCATTGAACAATATAAAAATAATAAATAAAAATAAAAACATGATAAATGCAAACACCAACACTGTAATGAAATTTGGAACAAATTCAGGAAAGGATTTAAAGTTTCACCAAATTGAATGGGTTGATTAAGAAATCTCAGTTTTTTCTTTATAACTATGATGATATTTGCTTTTTTCCAATAAAAGAACCCTCCGTACAGCACTATGCCAACCCTTACCATTCTATTATAGAGCGACTCTCCCACAGGACGTCTTCGCCAGATGTCAGAATTTCTCCTGCGTATGTTTATTATTAGAACAGTGACATCATGGGACTTACACTTCAAATTCATTTTTTTTAGAACTTCAATTTTATACTTAATTTAGAATGTCCTCCTGCTCCCAGCTCCATAGCCCTCACTACAATTATGGTTCTGGAGGTTTGAGGTGGAAGTGTTTCTTTCAAGTACTTTCTCTCTGTTATAATGTTGGTACTGGGTCACCCTGTATGTGACTACAAAGCTGTCTCCATTGTTTGTGGCTTACTCCTGTGGAGCATAATGCCTTACTGAAGGAAGTCTGGACTCTGATCCAGCTACCATGTTTCTCTTCTGCTGATGTCTTAGTCAGATGACAGATACCATAGAGGGGTGGTTACAACAAAAAATAACTCTCTCACAGCTTGGAAGCTTGGTAAGTCCAAGATTGAGGTACCTGGTTTGCAGAGAGCTGCCCGATTGCTGTGTTTTCATGAAGCCAAGAGAAAGATATCATCTCTCATGTCTCTTCTTATAAGGCCACTAACCTCATTCACGAAGGCTCCATTTTCAGGGCTAAATTCCCTCCCAAAGGCCCTATGTCCAAATAGCATCACATTGGGGATTAGGGGTTCAACATCTGAATTTTGTGGGAAAAAACAGTCATTCCATAGCACTGGCATCTCTTATTTGGTGGGCTCTCACAGGTAGAAAAATTGTACAGAAGGACCCAATGCCACCTGCACTTTTTGTGAAAATGAAACCCAGGAAATGCACACATCACTGCCACACCATGCTGAACATTGCAAATGTCCTGCTACCACTGACTTCAACCTCACCTCTTCTCTATAACTGTATTTTCCACTGATAACATATAGCACAGGCACAAGGAAACTAACTTGTTGCTTAAGCAGGTGTTCAATCAGGAGAACAGGAAACAATGACCCCAACCTCTTGTTGCATTTATCTTTTTTCAGTTTGATCCTCACACTGACTGTTGGGGTGAGACAAGGGTAAGCCTATGGAGGGACAGTGGGGTGTACAAGCAAGGACAGTGGGGAGATTACTCTTTGGGCCAATATAGAATGATTTTTATAAAAACTGGTAATAATCTAAATGCCCCATTCAAAGATGACATTAAATAAATTAAACACTCACATAAAAAAAAGTGTATAAAACATTAAAACAATGAAAAAAATTACAAATTCCAATAGTATAAGATTATAAAAAAAAAAGAAAAAGTTGCCAAATTGCATTAAACTCACCATGACCTGGAGGAAATCTTTTCCATTTAACAAGAAGAACTAGCTCATATATGGATAAAGTAGGCCACTCCTCATAATATGGACACTGATGAATTAATTCCACTATCTGCTTATTTTCAAGTTTTGCTTTTTCCTAGAAAAAAATCATTATCAAATTTTATATTAGGTAATTTAAAGAGAAGGAAAAAAGGTAGCATATAAATATCAGTAAAAGAAAAATATAGGTTATATGACATAAAATACAATATAAAACATTTGATTTTATAAGAGCATTATTCTATTACCACATAATCATAATGAAATTTTAATCTTCAGATCTATGGCTAAAACTTTATTTTTCTGCTTTTCATGATATTTAAAATGCTATGTTTTAGTATTTTTTAAAAAACTCCGTCATAGTCAAGATTAAACAGAAAAGTTTAATTGATAGTACTAAATTAGTAATACTGATGTTTTGAAAACAAAAACAAAACATACTAAGGAGTTTTTGTTAAAACCAGCCACTCTGAAACCAGGGATTTGTAAGGAAGTTGAATTTTGAGAAAGTCGTCAGTGCCACCAACACAGAAACCATCGTATTGAAAGAAACCCTGACTATTAGAGACCCAAATCAAGAAGATGATCATCCCCCCACCCACTTTTCCCTTTCACATGAGCATCCAGCCATGGCTTCACCATTACCACCCGCAGCACGACTGATCATTGACACAACTTCCTCTGCTAACCAGGCAGGCAGAGCTAGGAGAGGGGACAAATTTGCATTTGACTAAAAGTGAATAAATTGTTAAAGTTGAAGTAAAAAAGTTAACGCAGCAGAATTAGGGGGTAGAATTAAGTTGTGATCACCTAGTCATGCAGCTCTGAACTATACTATGAAACAGTGTGTCAGTCATACCCAAGCTCATTTTTTCTAAGGTAGACTGCAGAGATGTAGAGGCCTGCCTGTCTGAGTGTCCTGGTATTCCTAACACATGACATGATGTTGACACCCCAAAAGATATATTTGTTGAATGAATAAATAAATTCTAAATTTATAAAATAACAAAAGCCATCAAAAATATACATAAAATAGTATACCCATAAAGACCTGTTTTTCTACTTCAATCTCCCATCACTATCAGAGGTTTAAGCGATGGTCATAAATAAACCACATTTTTATGTTGTCCAGGGCAAGTCAAATTAAAAACTGAGAGATATAGACATCTGTCCAGAAAGGCAAAAGTTCTATTGATTTTACAGACATTTTGTGTTAATATATAGATTAGATTTGATCATACCGATTTTAACTTGGCATAATTCTTTGCAGGGATCCTAAGGATTTCACAATCTTCCTCTGTCACCACTGAGTACTCATCTGGTTCTGATTGAATCTGAGCTATAATTTCCAGTGTTCCAAAGGTGCTCCACGGTCTAAGCTATCAAAAAACCAAAGGCAACTTAAACTTCATTATTACTCATCAACATTAAAATACCAGTGATGGTGATAAGGACAATGTAGGAAAGTCTGAAAGTCTATGAAGGAAAGGGGTCTGAGTGGCCTGGCATGGGTGTCATGCCTTCTCCATCAATGTCACTTCCCAAAAGCAAGAAAACATTCCCATTTTTTCTTTTTACTATAGTAGGAAAGTAACTTAGGATGTTATTCTGTGTTTTGCTAAACTTTAAGCTTTTGAAATACAATCATGTTAATGTAATCCATTCATTTTTCATTGCTGTATGATTAGATTCAAATTACATATTCATTTTTTTGCTGATAAACATTTGTGTTGTTATCGGTATTTGGCTATAAAACAATGGTAATAAGAGCATTAGTGTATATGTCACCTCATTTCATACATAACTATTTCTCTAAAATACATGCCTAAGTGTGTAATTTCTATGCTACAGAATGTGTTCAAACATTAACATCTGTTTAACTGCTCTCCAAGATGCAGGTTCTAACTTACACCTTCCTTTCTGAAGCATAAATGTACCATCTCTGTTTCTGCACAACTACTCCAATATTGTATATTGTCTAATTTTTAATATTTTCCAATTACATAGTGATATTATTGATTATACTTTTTGTTATTTATTCAAATTTATTTTTAAATGTAAAAATTATTAAGTACATATTTCCTGATTCCTAGTGGTACAGCACCTTTGCCTTTGCCAATTCCTTAAGGCATAGTTTTTATTCTATAAAAGATTGACTTGTGTGGGGCAGAGAAGGGTAGAGTAATGGGGGGAAAATGGGACAACTGTAAGGTTCTGACCAAGATCGGGGCATATGTAGATACACTTCAGCTCCTCACACAACTGAAAGAAGGAAACAACCAATTTAAAAACAAAAAACATCTAGAACTTACAGAAAATTGAACTGTATGGAAGTCTGAAAACCAAGGAATTAAAGAAGAAACAGTCATCCAGAATGGTAGGAGGGTTAGAGGAGGGCAACCAAGAGGTCATGTGACAAGGTGGTGGCTTGAGGACTGAGCAGCCCCACATTTGCATGCATATTCACTGGGAGGAACAACTGGGGAGTGAGATAGAATGCACAGCCCAGGGATCCAATGTGAGGAAAATAAAGCCTCCCAAACTCTGGCTGTAAAAACCTGTGGGTGTTGTGGTGCAAGAGAAAATGCCATCTTTCCAATGTGACCAAGAGCCAAGCAAGTGGCATTGTTCCCTCTTTGACCCCTCCCCCACATACGGTGCCACGATTCAGTGAAGTGAGTTGACCCACCCTGGCAAATACCTAAGACTCCACCCCTTATGACATAACAGGTGTGCTGAGACAAAGAAATATGGTCAAAATGAAGGAAAACATCAAAACCCCAGAAAAAGAACTAAGCGATGAGGAGGTAGACAACCTATCAGGTGCAGAATTGACAACTCTGGTAATCAGGATGCTCATAGAAATGATTGAGTACAACCACAAAATAAAGGAAGAAGTGAAAACTATACAAAGTGAAATAAAGAAAAACAGACCTGTAACTAACAGTGAGGGAAAGGAAACCAGGACTCAAATCAACAATTTGGAACAAAAGAAAAAAATAAACATTCAACTGCAACAGAATGAAGGAACAAGAATTGAAAAAAAAAAAAATGAGGAGAGGCTGAGGAACCTCTGGGACAACTTTAAATGTTCCAATATCCAAATCATAGGGGTGCCAGACAGAGAAGAGGAAGAACAAGAAATTGAAATGTACTTCAAGAAATAATGAAAGAAAGCATCCCCCAAGCTGGTGAGGAAATAGATATACAAATCCAGGAAGCTCAGAGGGGCACAAACAAGTTGGACCCAAAGAGGAACACACCAAGACACATTATAATTAAATTGCCCAATATTAAAGATAAGGAGAGAATCTTAAAATCAGTAAGAGAAGAGAGTTACCTACAAAGGTGACCCCATAAGACTATCAGCTGATTTCTCAAAGAAACCTTACAATCAAGAAGGCACTTGAAAGAAGTATTCAAAATCATGAAAAGCAAGTACCTATATCTAAGATTACTCTATCCAGTAAAACTATCATTTAGAATAGAAGGGCAGATAAAGTGCTTCCTAGATAAGGTCAAGTTAAAGGAGTTCATCATCACCAAGCCCTTACTATATGAAATGTTAAAGGGACTTATCTAAGAAAAAGAAGATCAAAACTATGAATAGTAAAATGACAACAAACTCACAACTATCAACCACTGAACCTAAAAACAAAACAAACTAACAAACAACTAGAATAGGAACAGAATCAGAGAAATGAAGATCACATGGGAGAGATCGGTAGGGTTGGGAATGGGGGGTATGGGGGAAAGGGCACAGGGAATAAGAAGCATAATTGGTAGGTACAAAATAGACAGAGGGAAGTTGAAAAAAGTATAGGAAATGGAGAAGCCAAAGAATTTAATATGTATGACCCATGGATATGAACTAAGGAGGGGAAACACTGGAGGGGGAGAAAGGGGAGAAAAAAGAATGGGACAACTATAATAGCATAATCAATAAAATATACTTTTGAAAAAGTGGGACAACTATAATTGAAGAATAAAAAGTGAAAAAAATTAACATATGTTTAGTGTATTTTTCTTTTAGATTTGGCAGATCATTATGTATTCCAGATATTAATCCCTTGCCATATGTATGTGTTAAATATATCTTTGCCCAAGGTGTGCCTCTGTTTTCAGTACTTAAGGTATTATGGGATGAGTTAAAGGTCCTTGCCTTTAAACCAATATCCTTATAGTTTTCTTCTATAATAATCCAATTTTAGAAGCTTTTGCTATTATGATATTATAAAGAAATTCTGCATTTATGTGTTCTAATATATTTGTGTTCACCCCTATTACAGTTAAGTTTATGATCTCCATTGATGTTTATGTGCAATGTGAAGTAAACATGCAGTTTTAAATTTTCTATCCATACACAACCAATTGCCTTAGCTCATGTTAACGCATCATCCCACCACCTTCACCACTGTTCATGACACTGTTTCATGCAGTGTGTTTGTGGATTTAATTGTGGACCCTCATCTATGAGCCACTATTTGGCTATAAAAACACTGTATTAATTATGTAGATTCACCCTGGCTGGTGTGGTTCAGTGGATTGAGCACCTGCCTGCAAACCAAAGGGTCTCCGGTTCATTTCCCAGTCAGGGCACATGCCTGGGTTGCAGGCTGGGCCCCCAGTAGAGGGTGTGTGAGAGACAACAACACATTGATGCTTCCCTCTCTCTCTTTCTCCCTTTCTTCCCCTGAAAATAAATAAAATCTTTCTTAAAATTATGTAGATCCACTTTTAAATCTTACATCTGGTAGGACAAGTACCTCTTCTCCAGGTGTTTTGTTTTTCAGGAATCTCTGGTTTATTATTGGTCTTTTGTTGTTTAGTATTTTTAGATTCACCTTGTGAAGTTCCACAAGGAAATTGAATTTTTAATTGGAATTGCATGAAACCTACAGATCATTCAAGGAGACTTGTCTTAAAGTATTGACTGAATATTCCTGTCCACAAACACAGTGCAACTATATGTAAGCCTTCTCCAATATCTTCATTAAAAATGTAAAATACTCTCCAAAATCTACTGCAACATTTTTATTATTTTTAAGTAATCAATACTGTGTAGCAACTTAAAGAATCTATTTATTAATGATATTTCCAACTGAATATAACTTATGCCTCTATGAATTATTTACTTTATTATCAAATCAACAATGTATTTACAAAAACTTTTATCACTTTTAGTCACTTCTTTAGCTGTTTCCAGTTAGAGAAAGGGCTGGGAAACTTTTTCATGACAGACTAGAAAGCAAATATTCTCAGTTTTCAGGCCATATGGTCTCTGTCTCAACTACTCAGCTCTGCCATTTAGAGAAAAAGCAGAAAAACAAATGGGGTGGTTGTTTCCTAATAAAACTTGATTCACAACAAAACACTGTCATCCACATTTTGCCTAAGGGCTTGAGTGTGTCATACTCGGACCTAGAGCTCCATTCATATCATCAAGTCCCCATAGTCTTTATTATTTCTTAATTATACAAATATATATAGTCATCATGGCAGAATATGTAAAAAAGATCTATAATACTTGATCTACAATAATAGTAATATTTTATATGATATATTTATGGTGTCATAAAAGAGTATTACTGATTTATGATTTTGTATAATTTAAATTTAAAAAATCAAAATATCCTATAGTAGATTGTCTGTTCCTTGTAAATGTTTTACGTCTAATTTCCTTTGGCCTTGGAAATGGGCTTCCAAGCTTGTTGTATTTATATGTTAAATATAAGTAAACTATATTATGTAAAATCTATTAAACTATTTTTGTTCATTTTATGCATTGAATTTTACTTAAGTAATCAGACAGTGGCAGATATCAGTTTGTTGTTAACAGTATGTTATGTGAGCCACTATTTCTCCTAAGCTTTCATTCGCATGAATGAAAAACAGATATGCAAGCATATATACTAATTTGACATTCCTATGATAATCAGATGTGCAACCCTTTTTAGTTTAAAGCAAACTTTCTAAATATGCTCTGAAAGATGTGATTATTTATTTCTTTTGGAAAACCAATCATGGGTTTCAGATCTTTTTATTAAATATACCATGCTTCTGAAGTTGTTCATAAATTGTTCATTTACATTTCTACCTTAAAGCTTATTGCTTTATATCATAATTATCTCTTTCTATATATCTTCCTCATTAGACTATGAATTCATCCAGTTAGAGGGAAGTTTTTTCTATCCTGATATTCATTTCTTTGATTCCTAATACAGGACATAGTTGCCATTCAACACAGTATCTCTTAAAATAAAATATATATGTATATTTTTTAAAACCAACCCTATACTACAATCTAAGTCCTTTCAGTATCCCAAGAAAGCTCAAAGATAAGTTTTAAAGTGATAATGAATGATAAAGGTGAATGTTCATCTTTCTACACTCTGAACAATTAAACTATTTTAATAGATTAAAGCACAAAGTTTGGGAATTTTGCTTATCTTGGAAAAATTTAATGAGCCTGCTGTAAAGCCCTTTTGGTTTATCACTCTGCTATTGATAGAAGAAATAGATCCATTCTTGTTAGGTGAGATATTATTGTAAGTGAATATAAAGCAAATACTTCAGGAAAACAATTACATGTCTAAGTTTATCTGAAAACAATTGTGTGTGTGTGTGTGTGTGTTTATATGTTAGTTGAGGAAAGTCTTAGTCACCTCATAAGGAATTGTCACCATCTAGACCCTGTTACAGTGGAGGTTTAGTAAACCCTTCATTAAACATTTTCTTACTGATGTTGAATGATAGTTAGTTGTATATTTTTTTCAATTTGATTAATGCAGATAGATTTTTGAAGATAGGTAGAAGCAGTTTCTTTAAAAACTCTTTGGAAAAATAGCCACAAAAATGAATTTCTAGTATTATGAACACACACACACACACAGAGTTTTCATGCAAATGACAAACTTAGAGAAATTAATTATGCTCATCACAGTTGATGAAGACTCTAAATACCTGTACCTGGTCCCCAATTTACAGCAGTTAGACCTATGATTTTTTAACTTCATGATGGTGCCAAAGCAATTACACATTCAGAGGCGATGGCACTTTGAGTTGTGGCTTTTCCTGGATAGTGTTACTTGGTGAAGCACACGTCATGGTCCTGTGCAGCACCAGCAAGGCAGTTCTGACCAACTATAGGCTAATGTAGGTGTTCTGAGCACATTTAACATAGGCTAGGCTAAGCTGTGATGTTTGTGTTAAATTCATTTTCAACTTATGGTAGGTTTATGGGGACATAATGGCACCGTAACTCAAGAAGTACCTGTATAAACATAATTTGCCTTGGCTGGAGTGGCTCAGTGGATTGAGCACCAGCCTGTGAACCAAAGGGTTGCTGGTTCAATTCGGGTCACAGCACATGCTGGGGCTGTGGGCCAGGTTTCCGGAGTGGGGGCGCTGGAGAGGTAAACACACATTGATATTTCTACCTCTCTCTCTCCCCCTTCTCCTCTCTCTAAAAATGAATAAATAAAATCTTTTTTAAAAAACATTATTTGTCATTGAAGAAAGACAGTCAGAATTGAGTCCACTATATACCACTATATACCACCATGATTTTGATCATATATACAATAAACACATAAAAGTGTTTCACTTAAACCAAGGAAGTTCATTCCCCATTATCAAAATGAGGTCTTGTTGTCCAACACCATCATCTTCTCTAAAGCCAAGATAATTTCTTGTTTATTTCTATAATGAACACATAGGTATTCAAAAATGTCAGTGCAAATGAATTGACTTTAAGGGAAATACCAAAATATAGTCATTTATCAGAATAGATAAGGACTTTTTAAAGTATTTAAAAAATTTAGATGCTAAAGTGGTAAATTTTATGATGATCTATCTCAACTGGGAGAATGATGCTGAAAGTTTATCTTTATGCCTTTGACCAGGGTGTATGTTAATGGGTTTCTTAAAAACAGGGAAAGAATAAAAGTATTAAGTCTACAATTGAAATTAATGCTATTAAAGGGTAGGAGCCTATCCTGAGACTCACTCAGAATGTTTTTGCCATTCTGATTCTAGTTTTTTTTTTAATCTTTTAATAATCTAATGTAAACATGTTTAATCATCATGTATACTATGTTTAATAAAGAATTTATTAAGGACAAAGTGTAATTCTTGAACTATACCTAAATGATTTTTTTGCCATCAGTAAGGTGAAGAAAAGCACAAACCTCAGACCTGTTACACTATAACTGGTTTGTTAGACCTGTGTCAGCAGCAAACCTGTGAAGAATATACCAGCCACTGAGGAAATGCTGGTTGTGGTCAAATCCACTCCCAAAGAACAGAAAGAATGCGTTTGATTTTCCTAGTATCTCTATACTCAGATACATCTCAAATAATTGGTAGTTTAATTATCAACTGCTTACAAACAAAACAATTATATAGTAAGAAAGCATTATTACAAATAACTTGAGGTGAATTGAAATGTCAAAGTACATTGGAATAAGACATTGAGGTTGTTTGTTGCTTGAACAAGAGGGGAAAATAAAATAATTCTCAGAAAAGGCAGCATACTATACAAGGTAATCTGCTGGAGGAACTTCTAGAAAAACAGAAAACCAACCTCGAAAAACTTATTGCTATGTGTTTTCATGGGATTTCAAGGCTCTCAAAAGAGCAGTTGGAGCAACTGAAAGACTTATAGTGCTAGTGGAGAAAAAAATTTGCTATATTAAACCAAATAAAAATCATTTTTTTCCCAAGTAATTGATATATGGACATGGGAAAACAGAATGTTGGTACTCAAAATTCTTGGCTTAAAGAGCTCAAGGAGGAATGGATTCATTAAAGAAGAAATATACTATCATAGAACTTCTGTAGTGGAGACACTTTGTATCAGCCTGTACTGTCAGGCAGGTTAACCACAGCTTGCCAATGGGAGACCCTCTGGGATGCTAAGATCCAAAATGCTAAAGTATATGGTTGTTCAAGTAATTGCCTTTGTTTTTCTTGTGGACAAGAGTACAGTTCTCTTAATTTAAAATTATGTGTTTATAGTTATTTATTACATTGTTTTTAAGTATATTTTATCGATTACTTACAGTTGTCTCATTTTTTCTCCCCTTTAGCTCCCTCCACCCCGCCTCCCTCCAGCATTGCTTCCCCCCTTAGTTCATGACCATAGGTTGTACAGATAAGTTCTTTGGCTTCTCTATTTCCTATCATATTGTAATAAATATTTTATAGCCATGTTAATCTTGCAACATCAATCTCTTTTGTCTTATTCTATTTAATAAACACATAAAATGTTTCCTGATCCTAGGCACCATATCACAACTTTACAAATGTTAGCTCCCTGAATCCCCATAACAACTCTACTACTTGAGTTCCGTTATTGGCTCTGCCACTTACCAGGTATATGACCTTGGAAAAGTTACATAGCCTTCTGAGTCCATGTTTGTAGTTTTTAAAATGAGGATGCTAACCTTCACTTATTCCTTCTCTGATGCTCTTTCTTTTTTTTTCTTTCCTGAGTTTGTGACCTTTATTATTTCCTTCCTCTCTAAAAAAATTTTTTTAACATTTATTGCAAGGCAGGCATACCAGCAACAGCTCCTCTCAATTTTCATTTGTCTGAGAAAGATTTGCTTTTCCTTCACTTTTGAAGGATAATTTCCCAGGGTACAGAATTCTAGACTGGTGGATTTTTTTTTTTCAACACATTAAATATTTCACTAAAAGGGCAGGTCATAGGCATACAAAGCCCCAGACCTGAAAAGAGTGAACCTGAAAACTAGGGGAGCTGTATGGAGAGGACCATGTGACAGGAGCTGGAACCTTCATGTGACAGAGTCAGCCAGTGACAGGCTACTGAGGGGCCAGGGAATCAGCACCCTGACCCCCATTCTCTTGCTTCTCACTGGTCTCCATCAGGACTGACCCTGAGTGAAATTCAGCCACAGACCAGGCGGCAAAAGAACCTTTTGGAGTAGGGCGAGGCAGAGAAGGATGGGAGTGGCTCTGTGAGAATAAGGAGAATATGCACATACTTTATGGTCTCAGCTTTCTGTTTACTGCTGAGACTGTCCTTGAATCTGGCCCAGCCCAATCTTTCTAATTTGTCTCTCTTCTCTCTTTCTTCTATAGGCCTGCTTTCTATTCAGTTACCAATGAACTCCCCAAACTTCACATTTGCCAGATATTTGTTCATTTTCATTTTAAAATTATTGCTTAAAAAAGGATTCCTCACAGAAAATGTATGCGCCCTCTCCCTTCCTGCAGAGTCAAATCATTCTTGTCCTTGGAAGTGACCAGCCCCCCTTCTCAAAAGGCATTATCTGACACTAAGCCCAAGGCGATCTCTCCACCTCTGGCACCCCATAGAACATTTTGTCTTGGGCATTTAGCACTCAACGGAGACTATCTCACATTGTCATATAATTTTTATGTGTACATGGTTTCAGCCCCCCACTACATTGTAAACTCTTCAGAGGCAAGATAAAAATTGCTTGAAGTGTTACATTCCCTATGGCATCTAACAAATCTTTATAAATAGTGCACATTAGATTTTAAGTTTTAGAACACGAACAATGTCACATTCATTTTTACTTCCCCCTACTTGGCAGTCAATACAAAATACTGACTACTTAAAGTTTGTTGAATTAACTATATTAAAAAAATTAATGAGACCTGGCTGCTGTGGTTCAGTGGATTGCACACTGGCTTGCAAACCAAAGGGTTGCCTGTTCAATTCCCAGTCAGTGCACATGTCTGTGATGCAGGCCATGTCCCCAGTAGGGAGCACACAAGAGGCAACCACACACTGATGTTTCTCTCTCTCTCTTTCTCCTTCCTTTCCCCTCTCTCTAAAAATAAATAAATAAAGTCTTTTTAAAAAACAAAAAAAGTAAAAAATAAAACAGTGAAAGAATGAATTATGTGTTTTTATTAACTTATTCTCTAAGTAAAGTAACTAATTGCTCCTCTGATTATAAAGAAGTTTACAAAGTTTGGATATGAAGTTGTCTTTCTTCATGTAAATAAAGTCATTGAAATAGGAACAATTTATTTTGAATAGTCAAGGAACTTCATAGAATTGGATATAAAGGAAAAGTACACTTTGTTTCATGTTTAAGTAAGCACAGAAAGGAAGAAGAAATTTCTGTTTTCCTATATAGGACCTAGAATATCTTGAACCACCATTGAACTATATTTATTATAATAATGAATATAGTTCCAGTTATAACAGCATGAAAAAATAGAAATGAATATCAGAAGGACCACAATGGATTTAATTTAAATGATTGTTGTTCCATCAAAAACACATTATCAGCAATTTATGTGGGAATACATTAATCTGCTGATCAGATACTGCAATCAAGATGGACTCCACATTAATGTCTTTCAAATTCACTTACCCCCACCACTTGAAAAATACTTTCTTCAACACATCTTACTCATAAATATAATAATAAAAAAAATAGAAGAGTTCTTGATGTAAGAGATCGTGTCTCAGAGCCAGTAATTTGGGGGTGGGGTGCAGTGAGTCACCTACCCAAACTGACTAGAGAGTGAATGAGAAAAATAATGAGAGCATATTCCAGCCACCTGCCCTTGAATAGTAAGTAACACAGCACTTAGAAAGAATAAACACTAAATAGTGCCTAGACAGAAGGTGTCAATGAAATTTCTAAGAAAGACTGTCACATTACAGAAGTACTATCCTTGTTCAATACTCACAATATTAGAAAGACACCACAAAAACAAGGGGAATCACACTAACAGTCTTGAGGTCCTGTTTACATTTTATAGAGAGTTTTGCTGATCTGCAGAATGATTAAATTCGCTTGCATAATGTCATACTAATGTTACCAAACACCAAGTGAGGTACTGCTGTCTGCCGCCAACCACTAAGTAAAATTCCAGAAGCAAAGGTTTAGTGATAAAGTAAAGGAGTCTTTATTCAAAAGCTACAGATTTGGAATAACAGCTTTCCACATGTATTAGTCACTTAAGACTACCAATTAAGGCTAAAACCTTTAATTCCTGAGTTCCCCTATCATTCCCTTGTTAGTTTTTAATTATCTTATTTCTATGGGGTTAGTTTACAAACTAAAACAATATAAGATACTAAAGCTACGCAATTTTGGAAGAATTGCAGGCTTCTGCCCCAGAGCATGTTCCCTCTAGAATACCCAAAGAAGAATAACCCTGCCACCCTCTGCCAGGTCAACTAGATCCTAGGCTGTGCCTGGAGTTTCTTCTCCCCTCCAAAATATCATCCTTTGGGAAATACAGTCAGCTGCAACATAATCATCCAGTTATCCTCAAGGAAGAGAACCCAAGAGCCAGTTTCTGCCCTCCTTTTATTTTGAATCTTCTGGCTGTAATTCCATGCACTCGGAGGTTTCAGCTTCTTACCAACCCCATCCTTGACTGTCTACCATTGCCTCAGGCAACCTCCTCTTATGGTCCCTCCGTACCCATTCCCAGTGGTCTGATCAGATCTCTCTGTATCTCAACTCCTGAGAATTCTGTATCAGAAACAGTCATCTAGTCATCTCCTCAACAACACTTTCTTACTGTGCCTTTTTTGTTCATGAAAGCCTGATTCTGTTCAGGCATCAGGCTGAAAAGTGTCCAGAGATCATGGACTAAGCCCTTGGGGCTGAATCTTGATTTCTCTAAGCTAATAATGGTGATCCCATTCACTTCTATCGATTTTTATTTGAAAGGTAGATCTCTGTAGTACATTCAGAAAGCCGTAACAAAATACAATATACGAAGTAAATTATGAAGAGCAGAAATACCTGGAATAATGACAACAATTGAGGAAGAAAGTCAGCATTCTAAGTCTGGCTCTAAATCAACCAGTCTCTGAGCCATCTATCTCCAGACTTCATGTATGTGACATAACATACTTACCATTATTGATAGGAATTTTAGATTACACACATTCAAAATTCTCTTAATGGGTAACAGAGGTTAAGACCAAATTCTTTAACCAACTTTTATAAAATGAATTCCAACTGTAAGAAAAAAGTTTACATTACTGTGAAAAATTCTTACAGTTATTAGCATCATCTAGTTTGCTAACAACTAAACTCAAAAGCCTTCCCATTCCCAGTATAATCAATGATAAGAGTCTCAGAAATCATGACTTTGGAACTGAAAAACCATAAGTAAGCTTATTTCAGAAAGTAGTGGGAAAATTACTAGTGGAACAGCTGTCTCGTGCTTTTAACCTTATCTTTTTACCCATTTTTAGTCTGTTACAAAAATTTAAAAACCAAAATAGTGATGATAATAATAATAAAGGAATTGCAATCTTAAGACAAAAGTTCTGGACAACATTCTGGGGATGAAACAGGCAGTAAAGTAAAGCAAACCTATAGCTATGAGAAAGCAGTCCAAGAATCCTCTGGGTTTTCAAAAAAATCTACCTGAACAATTATATAATAGTGCAAGTTGTAAGAGTCATCCTTACAAATGATGGATGCATTTGGTCACCCAAAATATATGCCCGGGGGATAATGGTAACTGGAACACCTTCTTCTGCTTAATTCACTAATGAGAAAACTCATTTCTACAAAAAATGAAAGCACAATTTTGTAAATGTGAGATGATGTGGGGGGCTTGCATTGCAGTGGTGTTGAAGTGTTAGGAGCACTTATTGTTAAAAGTTTGGGGTGGAGATGACAGCACATGACAGACACCTGGAAGGAGGCAAAAGTGCTTTTCTAAGCCTACTCAAGATGTATGGGTGATGATCTGCGATTGCACAGAGGCTTGAAGGACCCAGGTGGATGGACTATGTCAATGACCTCAGCATAGGGTGTGGGGGGCTGGGAACTGCCCTTTGAAATTGAATAAATTTGAGTCTGGGAAAACATTAAGCAAATGTACTTTGGTTATTATGATGTGTCCATGCAGGTTCATCAACAGTAACAAATATACAACAACCGTGGGGAAGCTGATAATGGTGGAGGCTGTGCACAGTACCTTCTTGCAATTTTGCTGTGATGGCAGAGCTGCGCTAAACAAAAACAAAGCTTAAAAAAAAGCAGCATAATAAAGTTTCCTAAGCAAATATGATGATACAGGTCAAAGAGCTTCAGGACTCAAAATATTATAAACATTTATTAATTTATTTTAAAATAAATAAAACACATGATTCCAATTTAGTACAGGAATTGAAAAATTGGACAATTCTAAAAACCGAATTTGTACTAAAAATTAAGTAGAACTTTTACAATACAAAGCAAAATTGCCAAGAAATAGAAATCATGAGTAACAAAAGAAGTGGAAGAGATAGATATCTGGGGGGCGCTGGATGTAAATTCTGAGCTTTCTCAAGGAGGAAAAGGAGAAGTAACAAGTAAAGATGGAAATGAGATTATTAGGACAGATCATAAAGAGTGGAATGCACAGGATTCAAGGTTGACTATTTAAGTTTGAATCCAAAGTCTACCATTTTTGAGTTGCATATTTCTGAGCAATTTCCTTTTTTTATTAGTAACTTGGTTTCATCTACTATAAAATAGGATAAATAATAATGCCTCCTTCACAGTTGTTTTTATTAATATGTTAAAGACATTTAATTACTTACCCTATCAAGAGTTTTAAAAAATGCCTGGCACTCAAACTTATCATCATATTAATCACAGGAAAGTAAACATTATCAAAATAAATATACGTAGTAATGTTTCCAAAAATAGAAGGAAAGGAAATTTTTAAAATATTCAATTTAAGAAAATAAAATATAAGGCAAAAAACCCTTAAAACTAGCAGTATAGTTTCACTAACTCACAATGTCACTAGGATAATTTCAATAAAAAATTTTCAGAATTTGATATATCAAACAAACAAAAAGTGTATAATAGTAGCAAAGAATATAATGATGCAACTAACATTTAAAAACTTTTAAAAAGTAATTTCCTATTCAAAGAGGAAGTCAAAATAGAAACTACAATTATTTAAAAATTTAGTGGTAGTGTTGAGTCAATAACTTTCCTACTTTAAAAACTATAAATTTACTTTGCAAATATGTGAAAAATATATTTCAGACTTCAAAAGCTCTAATGCAAAAATAAAATCAATAAGGTATAGATTGAATTTTAAAAAACAAAATGAGTTTTTTTATAAAATCATGGTGACAGAGAAATTCAAAGACCTTTAAGGTAGAAGCCAGGATATTTGACTACATAAAGTTATATATATATAATGATAAAAGAACCATAAAGTAAAATCTTGAACAATATTATATATTAAAAATCATACTTGTGACACATGTAATAAAGTTTTAAAAACTTAAATTAGTACTATACTCAGAGATCTTATAAATTAATAAGCAAATAGACAAACAACATGAGGGTAAAATGAGGACAGTGTGAAACAGGCATTTCACAGCAGACGTGCAGTATTTAAAAACCATAAGCTGTATCCACCTCTCAACCTTTAAATAAGTGTTATGAGATTAACACTTATTTTAAATCTAGTATAAACTTGAACTTGGTTAACATTTAAGCTCAACTATTTAAAAAGTTGAGAAAAACAACAACAATTTTGGTGTCTTTCAATTAAATCAAAAACAACTTAAAAAAAGAAATGATTGGGGTAAGTATAAAATAAATTGATTGAACACTTTAATTCTATTAAATATGTGTTTGTAAAATGAAATATATCTGTGTTAATGCTTTTGTGTGAAGCTATTTCAGTTTATGATGTTCTTTAAAAAGTATTGCTAGTCAGATTTTATATGTAATAATAAACATATCTTCTTTATTACTTCCATAATATAAGAGCTGTAAGAACATTTTATAGACAGTATAATTTTTTTAATTTCTCCCCTTCCCCAAACCCCTATCTCTGGAGAGTTTTTTGTTTGTTTTTTGTTTTTTTAGATTCCATATATATGAGAGATCATATGGTATTTGTCTTTCTCTGTTTCTTATCTCACTTAGCATAATGCCCTCAAGGACCATCCATCCATGTGGATGGCAAGATTTTGCCCTTTTTTATGGCTGAGTCATATTCTATTGCACCACCTCTTCTTTATCCAATCATCTGTCAATGGACACTAAGGTTGCTTCCATTTCTTGACTCTTCTAAATAATGCTGCAACAAACATAAGGGTGCACACATCCTTTAAATTTAGTGTTTTTGTTTTATTCAGATAAATTCCCCAAAATGAAATTTCTTGATCATATTGAACTTCTATTTTTAATTTTTTAGGAAACCTTTGTACAGTTTTCCATAGTGGCTGCACCAATTTACATTTGAACCAACTGTGCATGTGTCTCATCCTTGCTAACACTTGTTATCTCTTAAGTTTTGATAACAGCTCTGGTGTCAAACTTTAGAAAATAATCTCCAATACCTATGTCTCAGAGCTTACTACCTAGTTTTATGGTTTCAAGTCTTTAATCCTTTTTGAGTTAATTTTTGTATATGGTATAAATAGTGGTCTAGATTCATTCTTTTGCATGGGGCTTTCCAGTTTTTCCAACACCATTTATTGAAAAGACTACCTCTTTCCCATTGTCTATTCTTGGTTCCCTTGTCATAAATTAAGACAAGTTTTAATTTCTGTCTTAATTAAAGAAAGTAATACATATATACATACATGGATTCATTTCTGGGCTGTCTATTCTGTTCCACTGGTCTGTGTGTCTGTTTTTATGCAAATAATGTTTTAATTATTATAGCTTTGCAATATAGCTTGAAATCAGGGAGTGTGATGCCTCTAGTTTTATTCTTTCTCAAGATTTTGCCTATTTGGCTTTTTTTGTATGTGTGATTCCATATAAATTTTAAAATTATTTCTTGTATTTCTCTGAAAAATACCATTGGAATTTTTTTCATAATTCAAAAATTTTAATGGCAATGCAATAAAAGCTTACTATTTCTAAATAAGCCTATTTGATGTTAAGTTTGCTAGTTCACCTTACATAAAAAATAACAAATAAAAAGAAAAGAATGCCCCACGGAGCTCCTAAAATATCCTTACAGGAAGGTTTCCTACATCACCTCCATGAATGTCATCATGTCTGATGTTTTGGTTAAGCCCGGGTTGATGAGGGTGGTCTTTTCCAGTTCCAAATAACTCTCATAGTCCGTTTTCAATTCAGCCTTCAGTTGTTCTTTTGTCTTCTGATATGTTTTACCATTTTTCTTCTCCATCTCCAGTTCCATTTCTTTCTTTCCTTGCTCACAAATTTTCTTGCTCTACATATTCGAAGTGCTCAATTTCTCTTTCAAAGTAGTGGTTTATCCTTGATACTTCTTTGGCAGAAGGATGACTTAATGTTCAAGGAGTTTCTAATATATGCAGAGCCCCATAATAATCAGCTATGGCTATAAATTGCTGCTTAGCAGAAAAGGTCCAGGGTTTGATAACGGTGATCATAGTTATAAAGATATTTTGTGACTGGGCTGGTTCATTGGTTTTTTCCAGATATTGAGGTATCTATCTTCTCAGTCAATATAGAAGACTTCAGGCCTTGTCAGAGACCAGTGCCCTGAGGTGTACCTTTTTGGAGCACTGGATGACTGAAGGAGGGGTTCAATCATGACCCCTTCCTTCCAGATGGCCACATTCCATACCCCAATGGTAAGAACAATGTCCTTGTAAAAAGGTGACCTCTGAACAGTGTGGACAGCACCACCATGGACAATGTAGAGGCTCACTGGCTTCTTTGCTGTTGGAGTGGAAAAGACCGTTTCACCTTTAATAACACTGTATACATTGTAAAAGAATGCAGTGACTTACAATGGACAGACAGGTCTTGATTAATGAGATCCAAGAGTAAAGAAAAAAACAGAGGTCAGTTGGGGTGAATGAATGAAGGAATACCTCCTCTTCTTTTTTATAAAATGTCCAGGAAACTTCCCACCAAAACCACTTTTCAAAGGAATACTTCATGTGTTTATTTTAGCACTTGTTTTATCATATTTTATTTTTGATACTCTCAAATATCATTCAAATAAACCTGTTTTATCATCTATAAAGGCAAAATTATTCGTTACATAATGAGGAGAGTTCGTATTTAGGAACTGCAGTCTCTGCTGATAAGCGTTCCCAAATCTCACTTGGTATGAATTAAGCTTAGGTGTGTTTAAACACTGCATTATAGCTTTCACACAATGAAAATCAGGCTGTGAGTGATTAGTAGACTCCTCTAGATATATTTTTCCCATAAACTTAAGCAACTTCTTGCTTTCAGGTAATTTAATACAGTGCATTTGTGTTTCTTCATTCCAATGCGTTTGTCTGTGTGAAAAAATACATTGCTAAATACATTGGACAAAAGGCTTCATTTACAAAAATATCAATATATATCATGCCATTTTCAGTTATAGAGATGTAACACAGGTTGTTTCTTAATAGTCCTGTAGAGAACTTTTCATAACTTGCTTGTTCTCCTTGTAAAACAGAGTTTACCTAGGTTTAAAACATCACATTTAATGACTTGAAGTTAAACCTATCTTACTTCAAAAGAGACATTTCAGTGGGGCAAAAATGAAGACAGCTGTCCTTGAACAACAATTATAACAAGAAAAACATTAATTTCTATGCTTCTCGCTACTGTACAACTAACAAGTTTAACACACAAGTCTGGAAAAACATTAGAGCAAACTTGAACAATTAGCAATGTACAACTTGTTAGTCTCATGATATTCTTCCTAATATTAACTTCAAAGCCAACTGAACCATGTGCTTATGTATAACTGCGGTTCTTTATTTTTGTTGTTCAATTACAGTTGTCCCCATTTCTGCATTATTCTCCCCTGCTCTACCCTCCCCCACCTCCCACATTCAAACCTCTCCCCCGTTGTCTTTGTTCATGGGTCCTTTATGTATGTTCCTTGACCACCCTTCCCCTTCTTTCCTCCATTAACTCACTCTCCCCTTCTCTCTGGTTACTGTTAGTTTGATATGGATTACATTGAATCTGTATATTTCTTTCCGGTGTTTGGACATTTTTACGATATTGGTTCTTCCAACCTATGAGCCCAAAATATCATTCAATTAATTTGTGTCTTTTTCAATTCATTTGATTA
The DNA here is from genome assembly GCA_004026545.1 of Mormoops blainvillei. Classification (NCBI taxonomy): domain Eukaryota; kingdom Metazoa; phylum Chordata; class Mammalia; order Chiroptera; family Mormoopidae; genus Mormoops; species Mormoops blainvillei. The sequence continues at coordinate 115,054 of PVJD01004167.1, read as the reverse complement.
ACATGTTATATTTTCCAATATACAGGTCTTTACCTCCTTATTTAAACTTATTCTTAGATATAGACAGTATAATTTTTACTCTTCCTCTAATTTATTTTCAAAAAGTAGTAAATTTGCTGACTTAATATTTATTTTTAATTAAACCCCTATTTGGTCTATCTGTGAAAATAAAATGCCACATGTAGTAATGATAAAAAATATTTTCACATTGTAAACAAAAAACAATCTATATTAAATTTTTTAAGCACTGGAGAGATAATTAAGTGTCAAGTTCCAATTCCATTACTATAGCAGAAATATTTCCTAAGTATCTTTTTAAACTTTTGAATATTCTGATATTTATGTTTCATTTTAAGAACAAAATATTGTATATATTTTAAACATATCAATTAAGATTAAATAAATTCAGTATATAAAAACAGAAACTGAATCAATGGAGATAGAATTCTCTATTGTTTGCAATTTAATTGAATCAAAACTCATTTCGCAGTTATCTTTGATACTTTGAAGGCTCTTTCTAATTAAGTAAAACTAAATTTAATTAAAGTTATTCTGACTGAAAGCTGCAAAATTCCCTGGAATACTATAGTAGGCATCAGAAAAAGAAAAACTTTAAAAACTCCCTGATGTCAAGGAAGTCCCCTTCATATTGGAATAACAACACCTAAGACAACTGCAGAGGACCATTCAAAACAGTCTATGAATAAATGAGACAAGAAATGTAAAGAATCAGCAGAAGCCTGGACTGTGGGTGAATGAGGAGTATTTTGATATGTGGAGGCAAGGAAAGAATGAGGGCAACTGAGATTAGAGAACCATACACCTAGAAAGTCAAGCAGCACCTATTCTCAGAAATCCAGAGGCAGAGGCTTTGATATCCTAAAGATAAATTTCTTATACTTATCAAACATGACTTTGCCTTTACTTTTCAGAATATCCCAATATTTTGCTTGGCCCAGAACTTAAAATTAATCAGAATCAATTTCCATTTGATATTAGTGCCTGAGTTTTATACTTGATTTAAGATAAAATTACTATTTAATTGCCCTCTGAAAAACATCCTGTTTCTCAAGTTGGAACAACCATTTATCAATGCCTCTGAAGTACGCACAAATTTTCTCCAAATATCTGATAAAACCTGTGCTTTACTGGACAGTGTAAGATCCTCATGGCTCATTTATACTTCCCTAAGAAAGATACATTCTGTACTGATAACACAGGTTATAAATATTTTATAGTTGGAAGATTGAAAAGTTGGCTTTCCATGGTTGAGTGATTAGCTTGCTCAAAATATTTTCACTCCAAATTAAGGCTACATACATACTGGCACCAAACTGGTTTGACCAATTCCCTCCCTCCCCACAACCATCACCCAATCCTCACTCACATAGCTTGACTGCCTAGCTAGCAATTGATAAAAGCCAATAAGAAAGATATTTGAGAGGGTTTTTTCTCCCACAAGACATAACAATTAATCTAAATATCAACAATGAAACTCATGCAGCAAGCAATTAGTTTATGCACGTGTGGTTATTATCTCTGGCTACTAGATTTACACAATCAAAATGGGAGATAGAACCATCGCCTTCACCTGCTTTATGAAAGGTGTGTATAAATGGTGTAATTATAGCTACAAACTGAATGCAAGTAAATATCATTTCATTTCCTTTATGCACTGGTCCTGGTATCACATACTTAAACTATTTGATTTATATAGGCACAAATTAAGAATTTAACTGCTGTGTATTTAATGCCCTTATAATATTACTCCTGGACCACAGCAGTGATCATACAATTATTCTTCCTCCTTTATGTACCAAGCCCCCTGCTAGGCACTTTTGTAATTATTCTTTCAAAAGTATACCACATATAAATGCTAGTTGTATTAAATGCTAGTGAGGGTATAACTCAATGTCTATGACTTCAAGTAGTGTCCAAATAAGAACAAACTCCTTCAATCTCAAATTCAATATCCTCTACTCTCTTACCTGTTTTTTGAGTCATATCTTCAAAATAGTCCTTTAGATAAATTTATCATTCTAGTCATATAGTTTATTCATTGACACCAAAAATATTCTTTGAATTTTGACTTATAGTTTTCCTAACAGCCCCTTATAACAACAGAGTATGCCTTTCTTGATCTGTTCCAACTATCCACTTACTTTTCTCAATCTATGCACTTTATTTATATCCTGCCAAAAGTTATGACACTTTCTTTTAAGCTAAAATATTAATTGCTGCCTACAAAGTTTATTTAGCAACTAGTATCAATCACTAATACATAATAATCAAAGCAGAACATTTTTGTACCCTTCTTTTGTGTTAACTAGTTTCATAGATTATTTTATTTAATCCTCAAAACAGAGCTTTGAGGAGGATATTGTCAGTGTTATTACTACCACTAAATCAATCTCACAGATTAAAACAACAACAACAAAAAAAACTGAGCTTCAGAAAAATTAAGGAACATGCCCAAGGCCAAATGACAGTGAACAGCAGAGCCAGAATTCAAGCTGAGGGTAGTCCCCTGCCAAATTCTGTGCTCTCTTATCCTCACTTGTATTATTTCCAATTGCACTTAATATGCCCTTGTTCTGTGTCTTCTCTCTCTTACTGGAGTATAGTCCCTTCTTGATTGATAAGGATGTATATTAATGTTCTATACATCCTGTTAAGCAAATGAGTATCTAGGAGATATATATTTCAATTTGGTAATAAAATATAATTTTGGAGACTGTGACAAAGCTAGATAGCCTAGCAAAACTAAATTGCAGACTGAAAGCACCCATCAATTAGCACTGATGACTATACCCAATAACCATGTGAAACAAAATCCAAAGATGAGTTGCAAGATTGTGAACTAGGTAGATACTGCAGTTGAAAAACTAAGCTCCCTTATAGCCTAATCACCAATGAAAGAAAAGTGAATAATTCTAATAAGTTAACTTGGGAAGTGAAGCAGGACATGCTATGTACCTGACTCTGTAGATAGAGAAGCAAAGAAAGGGAGAGCTGTGACATGATTTGGAGGCAACAAAAAGGAGAGGAAAAAACAGAGTGTCCACATTGTATATAAGAATTTCCTCCCATGGTTACAGCTCCTGAAAGTGGACTCAAGAGGCAGAGGTTCTCAAGTGGAAAATAAGATGAAATACTTAACTCCTGACACACTTAGTGAGCTCATTACTGAGGAAGACCAACTGCATGTGTCTGACCTGGAAAATGATCTCCCAGTAGACACGGATTTGGTGGCAGTGTTTCAGGGTATGCAGCAGGGTATACAGTGACTACAGACTAGCAGCCATGGTAGAAGTTGGGGAAGAATTATTTATCCTACAGTATATAACAATATTCTTAATAATTTTTTCATCATTTGCTTCAATTACAATAATAATAATAATAAACTATTATTTATGAAACCCATATCCTGTATCAAAAACAATGTTGCACTTTCTAGTGTAAGCTTCACAAAATTTCCTAAGGCAGGTACTTTGATTATTCCCATTTTACAGACGAAGCAATTAAGTAACTTGTCTAATGGATCACAGTTAGAAAGTGGACATACAAAGAAAGCTTATGTTAAATGCTGGTCTCCAAGAGCTATGATACACTATGGTTTCATGACAAACGTCTGCACTAGAATAAAACCACTTTTTGTTTTAACGGATAAATCAGTATCAAGAAAAACAAAGACAAGAGTCCTTTTTGCATATCTGTTCTGCACTATTGTGTTCCCGCCATGGAGTAAATGCAGCAGACATTTGTACTCTAACCATTTTCACTCAGAAATGTACTTATCTCATGAAAAATGAACTTGGTCCTCAGACTGTATGTTTCTCACTTATGTTCACTATGGTCAGGTGATGCCCGCCCCCGCTTTTAATAAAACTGTTAGAGGGTAAAATTGAAGAGTGAAGTTGACATTGGTTTTTTTTTCCTTCTTTGTAGTTTAGTTCTCTGATACATCACACTAAAAAATCAAATGATGGCAAGAAGCCAAATAGATAGGAAAATCCCTTTGATTTCTTGCGAAAAAAAAAATTCTTCTATGCACAAATCTTTGGGAGTAATAATTTTTTCACCTTTTAAAAGTCCCATTAAATAAATGCACAGAAAGTTCAGTTACTAAAATTAAACAAAGAGCAATATGTTCTATAAATACAACTAATATTTTATATACGGGACAACATCAGCAAGTGTAATTTAAATTTTTAGTAATCTAACATAAATTTAGTGAAGAGTCACAGACTTGTCACTCAGCAGAGTTAAGAACAAATGCTCTAGAGCTGTTGACAGTTAAAACTGTCTGTCTTTATTTCTACCCTTTAAAAAAATATTCTATCAGGATTACAAAAAAATTATATCAGTGAACTGCTTGCCAGACAGCTTGCAATAAAAATCCCATCACTGTAGTACTGATAGTCTCTGACATGCTGTACTAGTACAACTGATAAAAGTTTTAATGGTGGTGAACAGGGATGGGCTATTTGCAGAAAAGAATGCACTGAAAACAACAATACCTCAGACCTTTGAGATGTTGGGGGATGAGTAATTACAACAACCATGGAATAGAATGACTGTTGTTGAGAGATATCAAGACACTGAAGAAAGAATGAAAGGTTGAGGAAAATCAATTATCAGCTTAAGGTGAAGCATGTAAACCAAGGTTTCCATGGCAACCCATACAGAAAGACTCTTCTACAGTTGGAAGACAGAAAAAGCTAAGGACTGGGCCCAGTGCTTAATTATAAGGGTAGCTTAGCTCCAGATGAGGTCATGCTCACAACCTCAGCAAGTATTCTGTTGAACCCTGAAACTTGAGGTAGGGATTTTAAAATCTGGGTATATAAAGTGTCACCATGGCCATCTGTTACACTGAGGAAATGTGGAGGACACACCAAAAACAATAAAGTTTCATCCCAGGTCTCATTCACAGTGGTTTCACTGGGTCATTAGACACAACCTGGGCAATTTCCATGAATCTTAAATGTATAATTTGAATGGATAGTTGGCAGAGCCCTCATATGAGTTTCTTGGTCTTTGTAATAAGAGTATCAGTAAGGGATGTGAGGTGGAAGCCCCTGAAATTTTCTCTCCCTACCTTCCTCCACCTCAGCCCAGATAAGCAAACAAAACAATATCACAGGAGGACATCAGTAAGATGTGGACCAAGAGATCCCACTCAGCCCTCACCCCCCACACAAAACAGTAATATAATAATAATCCACAAACTAAAGTAGCTGTGGGAGAATACTAGAGTTCAATTAAAAAGCTACAATATCCCAATGAAGTTCAAAAAAATGAGAATGTCACATAGAAAAAGAAAGGAAGAATTTTAACTCTGTCATCCCATTACCCAGGCTAACAGAGTTCAGTGATGAGAGGAATCCTCTGTCTTGTGAGTTCAACAGAGAGCATAAAAAAACAGAATGACCCCGGCAGCCTTCACCACGGAGGACCTCAGCACCTCAGCAACCAAGTACACAATGACTCTCATCACTGAAGACTACCACAGTCTTGGCCAATTTAGACCCCAGCTGACAGAGACAACAGAGACTATGCTGCTGTGCCTCCCTGGGATGGAGCATGTGCCCCACAAAGCTGGTTCCACCAAGGCCCCTGAGCTCTGGTACCTGCTCACACTGGACACAGAACCACTACCACACATGTACCCTACCTAAAGGAGGGACAGAGAAAGGGACAAAAAGCTTACTTAAAGAAATAATGCCTCCAAACTTCCCAAGCACAGAGAAAGAAATAGACACATCTGTTTTATCAACAGAAATATTTCAGGACAGAAGGGAGTTGTGTGAAATATTCAAGGTGATGAAAAGTGAGGACCTACAACCAAGGCTACTTTACCCACCTAAGCTATCATTTAAAAATCAAAGGAGAAATAAGGAGTTTCCCAGACAACAAAAAGCTGAAGGAGTATGTTAACACTAAGCCATTACTGAAACAAATGTTATAGGGCTTGCTTTAAGAAGAAGAAGAAAAAGAGAAAGAAAAGAAGAGTAAAACAGTCTAACAATAAAATGGCACTAAATATGTATCTATCAATAATCACTTTAAATATAAAAGGCTGAAATGCCCCTACCAAAAGACATAGGATAGATGAATGAACAAGAAAACAAGACCACATATATGCTGCCTCCAAGAGACCCACCTCAGGCTGAAAGATACAGACAGACTAAGAGTAAAGGGATGAAAAAAGATATTTCATGCAAATAGAAAGGAAAAAAAGCTGGCGTAGCAATGTTTATTTCCAACAAAATAGACTTTAAAATATAAGCTCTAGTAAGAGACAAAGAAGTACACTACCTAATGACAAATGCAACAATTCAACAAGGATATAACCCTGGTAATCATTTATGCACACAACATAGGAGCACCTAATTATGTGAAGCAAATCTTTCTTTTTTTATTTTAATTTTAAAAAATTTTTATTGTTGTTCAAGTATAGCTTTGTCCATTTTCCCCCTACCAACCCCCCCTCCCCACCCTTAAACCCACCCCACTTGACTTTGTCCATGAGTCCCTGATATATGTTCCTTGAACACCGTTCCCCTCTTTCCTCCCATCTTCCACTACCCCTCTCCTCTGTTCACTTTCAGTTTGTTCTTCACTTCAATGTCTCCAGTTACATTTTACTTGCTTGTCTGTTCTGATGATTAGTCTCCACTTATAGTTGAAATCATATGGTATTTGTCTTTCACTGCCTGGCTTATTTCACCTAGCATAATGTTCTCCATATCCATCCATGCTGTCTCAAGTGATATGAGCTCCTCCTTTCTTTCTGCTTCATAGTACTCCATTGTGTAAATGTACCACAGTTTTTTGATCCACTCATTTACGGATGGACACCTAGGTTGCTTCCAGCATTTGGCTATTGTAAATTGTACTGCTATGAACATTGGGGTGCATAAGTTCTTTTGAATTGGTGTTTTGGGATTCTTAAGGTATAATTCTAGCAGAGTAATTGCCAGGTCAAAAGGCAGTTCCATTTTCAACTTTCTGAGGTAATTCCATACTCTTTTCCATAGTAGTTGTACCAGTCTGCATTCCTACCAACAGTGTACTAGGGTTCCCTTTTCTCTACAATCTCGCCAGCACTTATTTACTGATTAGGTTATGATAGTCATTCTGTCTGGTGTGAAGTGGTATCTCACTATGGTTTTAATTTGCATTTCTCTGATGGCTAGTGATGCTGAGCATCCTTTCCTATATCTCTGGGCCGTGTGTATGTCCTCCTTGGAGAAGTGTCTGTTCAGGTCCTTTGCCCATTTTTTAATTGAATTGTTTGTCTTCCTGGAGTGGAGTTGTGTGAGTTCTTTATATATTTTGGAGATTAAACCATTGCCTGATGTATCATTGGCAAATGTATTTTCCCATACAGTTGGTTCTCTTTTCATTTTCCTGCTGTTTTCTTTAGCCATAGAGAAGCTTCTTATTTTGATGAAGTCCCATTTGTTTATTCTTTCCTTTACATCCCTTGCTCTAGGGGACATATTTGTGAAAATACTGCTGTGTGGAATATCTGAGATTTTCCTGCCTATGCTCTCCTCTAAGGCTTTTATAATTACATGACTTTTATTTAAGTATTTTATCCACCTTGAGTTTATTTTCGTGTACAGTGTAAGTTGGTGGTTGAGTTTCATTTTTTTGCATGTAGCTGTTCAGATGTCCCAAGACCATTTGTTGAAGAGGCTATTTTCACTCCATTTTATGCTTTTGCCTCCTTTGTTGAATATTATTTGACCATAGAAACATGGGTTTATTTCTGCACTTTTATTCTGTTCCATTCATCCATGTGTCTGTTCTTATGCCAGTACCAAACTGTTTTGATTACAGTAGCCTTGTAGTATAGCTTGATATTAGATATTGTTATCCCTCTGATTTTGTCCTTCTTCCTGTGAAGTAAATCTTGATAGACAGGAAGAGACAGACTGACAGAAATATAGTCATAGTCGGGGGATTTTAACACACCATTGACTTAAATAGATAGCTCTTCAGGGCAGAAGATCAACAAGGACATAGTGGCCTTAAACAACTTGATCAAATGGATTTAATTGATATATTCAGAGCATTTCACCCCAAAATATAAAAATATACGTACTTTTAAAAGTGCACATGGAACATTTTCTAGGACAGACCACATTTTAGGATACAAAACAAGTCTCAATAAATGTAAGTAGAGTGAAACCATATGAAGTATATTCTCTGACCACAAGGCTATAAAACTAGAAATCAATCAGAAAAGAACACTGAAAAATGTATAAAGACATGGAAGCTAAATAACATGTTATTAAACAATGAATGGGCCAACAACAAGATCAGTTAAAAATCAAAAGATGCTTTGAAACAAACAAAAGTGAGGAAACAACAATCCAAAATCTGTGGGGCACAGAGAAAGCAATCCTCAGAGGAAAATTCATAGCATGCAATCCTATCTCCAGAAACAAGAAAAAGCTCAAATAAACAATCTAACTTTCAACTTAAAGGATTTTGAAAAGGAGCAACAAACAAAGCCCAAAGTGAGTAGAAGGAAGGAAATAATAAAGATCAGAGCAGAAATAAACAAAATAGAGTAAAAAATATGATATAAAAGATGGATGAAGTCAAGAGCTGGTTCTTTGAAGAGATAAACAAGATTGACAAACCATTAACTACACTCTTCAAGGGAAAGAGAGAGAGGACCCAAATAAATAAAATCATAAAAGAAAGAGGAGAAATAACAACTGAACCAAAGAAATACAAATGATTGTAAGAAAATATGAAACTATGTGCCAACAAACTGGACAACCTGGACAAATTGGATAAATTCGTAAAAATATACAATCTTCCAAAACTAAATAAGGAAGAATCAGAGAATCTGAATAGATAGATTTTACCTAGTGAAACTGAAGCAGGAATAAAAAATGTCCCAACAAACAAAACCCCTGGATCAGAAGCCATCTGGTTTCACAGGTCAATTTTACCAAACAAAACAAAAAGAACTAACACTTCTCCTCAAACTATTTCATAATATTCAAGAGAGAAGGCTTCCAAAGTCATTTTATGAGGCCAGCATTATCTTAATTCCAAATCCAAATAAAGACACTACAAAGAAAGGAAATCATAGGCCAATATTCCTGATGAACATAGATGCTAAAATCCTCAACAACATATTAGCAAACACAAATACAGCAATCCATCAAAAAAATCATGTACCATATCAAGTGGGTACAACACCTGCAAACCAATAATTGTGATTCACCACATAAACAACATATAGGATTAAAAACCACATGATCAAATCAACAGATGCAGAAAATGTATTTGGTAAAATCCAGCACCAATTTATGATTAAAAATTTCTGCAAAGTGGAAATAAAGGGAACATACTTAAACATAATAAAGGCTATATATGACAAAGGCCATATTTGGATGGACCTGGAGTACATTATTCTAAGTGCAATGAACCATCCAGAGAAAGATAAATACCATGCCAGCATCATACTCAATAGGCAAAAACTACAAGCATTCCCCTTAAGATCAGGAAAAAGACAGGTAGGTATGCTTTCACCTCTCTTATTCGATATAGTAGTGGAAGTCTTAACCACAGCGATTAGATGAGAAAAAACAAAATATTTCCAAATTGGAAAGAAAGAAGTAAAGCTGTCTTTATGTTTAGATGACATGCTATTGTACATGGAAAACCTCAAAGATTCCATGAAGAAACTACTAGAACTGATAAATGAATTCAGCAAAGTAGAATGATAGAAAATTAGTATCCAGGGATCGGTTGCATTTTTATATGCCAAAAATAAACTAACTGAAAGTGAAATTAGGAAAATAATCCTATTCATAAGTGCTTCAAGAGTAATAAAATACCTAGAAATAAACAAAACCAAGATGTAAAAGACCTGTACTCAGAAAATTACAGGACACTGAAGAAAGATACAAATAAATGAAAGCACATAACATGTTCATGGAGATGAAGAATTAACATTATTAAAATGTCCATACCACCCAAAGCAAACCATAGATGCAATGCAATTCTTATCAAAATTCCAATGACATTGTTCACAGATCTAGAATGAATATTTCAAAAATTTATATGGAATTACAAAAGGCTCCAGATAGCAACAGCAATCCTGAAAAAGAAGAGCAAAGTTGGAGGAAACACATGACCTAATATCAAACTATATAATAATGCCATAGTAATGAAAACATAGTGCAAGCATAAAAACAGACATGTAGATAAATGGAACAGAATAGAGAGCCCAGAAATAAACCCACATCTTTATAATCAATTAATATTTGACAGAGGAAGCAAGCACTTACAATGGGCTAAAGATAGCTTATTCAATAAACTGGGAAAATTGGACAGATACATGCAAAAAAATGAAACTAGACCACCTTCTTACACCACACACAAGAATAAATACAAAATGGATCAAAGACTTAAGTGTTGGACCTGATATCATAAAAATCCTAAAGAAACCATAGGCAGTAAAATCTTGGACATTGCTCATGTAATATTTTATTGGATATATCTCCCCAGAGAGATATACCTAAGGCAAGGGAAACAAAAGAAAAAATTAATAACTGGGACTACATCAAACTAAAAAGTTTTTGGAAATTAAAGGAAAACATCAACAAAATAAAAAGAATGGGACACATATTCACTAATACATTGGATAAGGGGTTAAGGTAGAAAATTTATAAAGAACTTATAAAATTCACCCCCCAAAAATAAACAACCCAATTTAAAAGTGGACAAAGGACCTCAATAGACACTTCTCCGAAGAGGTCATACAGATAGCCAATAGACATATGAAAAGATGATCAACATCACTAATCATCAGAATGCAAATTAAAACCACAATGAGATATTGTCTCACACCTGTCAGAATGACTATCATCAATAAATCAACCAATAGCAAGTACTGGTGAGGATGTGGGGAAAGGGGAACCCTTTGCACCATCAATGGGAATGCAAGTTGGTGCAACCACTGTGGAAAGCAGTATGGAGATACCTCAAAAAGTTAAAAAAGAAACTGCCATTTGACCCATGATCCTGCTTCTGGGAATATATATAGAAGAACCCAAAACACTAATTCGGAAAAACATAAGCACCCCTATGTTCATTGCAGCGTTATTTCCAGTCACCAAGGTATGGAAGCAGCCCAAGTATCTGTCAGTAGGTGAGTGGATAAAACAACTATGGGACATTTACATAGTGGAATACTACTCAGCCATAAAAAGGAAGAAAATTTTACCCTTTGTGACAGTATGGATGGACCTGGAATACATTATTCTAAGTGCAATGAACCAGCCAGAGAAAGACAACTACCATATGATTTCACTTCTATGTGAACTCCAAGGAACAAACTGGACTAACAAGCAAAATAGAGACAGACTCATAGATAGAGAGCATGATAACAACTAATGGGGGTAGTGAAGGGATTGAGCAAAAAGGAAAAAAGATTCATGGACATGGACAACAGTGTGATGATTGCAAGGGAGAACAGAGTGTAAGGGGACTAAATTGTAATGGAAAAAATATAATAAAAACTTAAAAAAATAAAAATATAACCAAAAGAAAAAATATATATACAATACAATATTATTCAGCTATGAAAAAGAAAGAATTCTTGCCACTTGCAATAACATGAATAGAACTGATGGCATTATGCTAAAGTGAGATATGTCAGATGAAAAAAGACTATGTGCTATCACACATGTGGAACTTTAGAACCTGGGTCTATGAAGTCATCATAGCCACCCAAAATAAATTTAGTAAATGCAGAAATAATTTAGGTAAAAACAGAGGATGCAATTATGGCTACCAGGGATGGGGGATAAATCCTGGATATCTACTGAACAGCATAGGAACAATAGTCAGAGATGCTGATAAACTTCAAAGTTGCTAGTGACTAAATCTTAATTGTTCTTTAAAAAAATTTTTTGCTTATTTATTTTTATAGAGGGGAAGGGAGAGAGAAAGGGAGGGGAAAGAGAGGAAGAGAAACATCAGTGTATGGTTGATTCTTGAGCACCCCCTACTGGGGACCTGGCCCACAACCCAGGTATGTGCCCTGACTGGGAACTGAACCAGTGAGCTTTTGGTTCACAGGTGGTGCTCAATCCACTAAGCTGCACCAGCCAGAGCTAAATCTTAATTGATCTTATCACACACACAAAAAAAATGACAGCCATGTGATATGAGACATGTTAGCTAATGCCAGATTGGTAATCATAATGCAATATAAAACATATATTGGTAAATATGTTGTACATCTTAAACTTACACAGTATTACATGTCAATTATATATCAATAAAAAATAAAATTTAATTTATAAAAAAATTGTAATGCCCATACTATCTCACCTAGCATAAATATTCTCCAGTTCTATCCATGCAGTTGCAAAAAGGTAGGTGTACTGCCCTGGCTGGTGTGGTTCAGTGGACTGAGCACTGGCCTGCGAACTGAAAATTCACAGGTTTGATTCCCAGTCATGGCATGTGCTTGGGCTGCAGGCCAGGTCCCCAGTTGGGGGCATGTGAGAGGCGACCAATTGATGTATCTCTTGAACTTTAATGTTTCTCTCCCTCTCCTTATCCCTTCCTTCTCCTCTCGCTAAAAATAAATAACTAAAATATTTTTTTAAAAAGGTAGGAGTTCCTTCTTTCTTTCTTCTGCATAGTATTCCAATATATAAATATACCAATGTTTTTTCATCCACTCACATATTGATGGGCATTTAGGCTGTTTCCAGCATTTGGATATTATTGTAAATAGTGCTGCTGTGAACATTGGGGTGCATAAGTTCTTTTGAATTGGTGCTTTCTGAGTCTTATGGTATATTACAAACAGTGGAATTACTCGGTTAAAAGGCTGTTCCATTTTTAATTTTCTGAGGACATTTTCCACAGTGGTTGCATCAGTCTGCATTCCCACCAGCAGTGCCCTAGGGTTCCCTTTTCTCCACATCTTCACCAGCACTTGTTGTTTGTTGATTCATTAATGATAGCCATTCTGACAGGTGTGAGGTGAATATTATGCTAAGTGAAATAAGCCTACCAGTGAAAAAACAAATACCATATTATCTCACTTATAAGAGGAATCTAATGAACAAAATAAATAATGAACAAAATAGAACCAGAGACACAGAAACATGGAACAGCCACCAAAGGAGAGTGGGAGAGTGGGAGAGAGAATGAAGGAGAAGGAACTAGTCAAAGAACATGTATGAATGACCTATTGACATGGAAATGGTATGGGGATTGACTGTGGGAGCACAGGGTGGGCTGGGTGGAGGGCAAAGGGGGAAAAATTGGGACAACTGTAATAGAATACCAATAAAAAATAAATAAATTTTAAAAAGAATCAAATGAAAAAAATAATAAAATTTTACTGATATGCAATGAAATTTTTAAAAATAAAGCCCTGGCTACTGTGGTTGAGTAGATTGAGTGTAGACCTGCAAACCTAAAAGTTACTGGTGCGATTCCCATTCCCTACACATGCCTGGGTCATGGGCCAGGTCCCCAGCTGGGGGAGCGTGAGAGGCAACCGACCATGTTTCTCTCATACATCAATGTCTCTGTCCCTCTCTTTCTCCCTCCCTTCCCCTCACTCTAAGAAATAAATAAAATCTTTAAAAAAAAAAATTCTAAAACATCAGAAAACCACAGAAGGCCCTGAATAGCCAAAATAATCTTGAAAAAGAACAAAGCTGGAAGAATCACACTTCCTGATTGCAAACTATCATCTTGGGCCACTTAACGATGGGATATATTCTAAGAAATGTGTCCTTAGGTGATTTAGTCATTGCGTGAATATCAGGGAAGGCATTTAAACAGACTTGGATGGTGTAGCTTACGACACACCTAAGCTATATTATTTTGGCTATCTGGGGTCTTTTGTGATTACACAGTGCTGAATAATTACTTTTAATTTGTTCCTGTGGCTCTTTTCTACTCTGAACATCTTGACCACTCAAAATCTAAAATTGTATTTTTAACCATAATTCTAAGCCAAGCAGATCTGACCCTAGAGATCCAGAACTATAATGAACTTTTATTATATTAAAGCATCTGGTAGTCTTGAAGTATCACCTATCTATAAGACTTTCTTCAAGACTTTCTGACTGTAATGGAATCAAATTCATTTTTTACTGCATTTAATGAATTAATTAATTAATTTTAATTTAATCTTTATTGTATTTTTTCCATTACCATTTAATCCCCTTCACAGTAATCACTACACTATTGTCCATGTACATGAGTCCTTTTTCTTTTTAACTCAATCCTTCCAACCCCTCACCTCCCCCCTTACCTGTCATCCTGCACTCCACCAATGAGTCTGTTGCCATTTTCCTTGGTAGTTCAATTTGTTCATTAGATTCCACATATGAGTGAAATAATATGTTTTTTTTCTTTCTCTGACTGCTTTGTTTCATTTAGCATAATGCACTTCAGGTCCAACCATACTGTCACTTATTCCATTGTGTAAATGTCCCATAGTTGTTTTATCCACTCACCTACTGAAGGACACTTGGGCTGCTTCCATATCTTGGTGATTGGAAATAACTCTGCAATGAACATAGGGGTGCTTATGTTTTTCCGAATTAGTGTTTTGGGTTCTTCTATATATATTCCCAGAAGCAGGATCATGGGTCAAATGGCAGTTTCTTTTTTAACTTTTTGAGGTACCTCCACACTGCTTTCCACAGTGGCTACACCAACTTGCATTCCCACTGATGGTGCAAAAGGGTTCCCCTTTCCCCACATCCTCACCAGCACTTGCTATTGGTTGATTTATTGATGATAGTTATCCTGACAGGTGTGAGACAATATCTCATTGTGGTTTTAATTTGCATTCTTCTGATGATTAGTGATGTCGATCATCTTTTCATATGTCTATTGGCTATCTGTATGACCTCTTCGGAGAAGTGTCTATTGAGGTCCTTTGTCCACTTTTAAATTGGGTTGTTTATTTTTGGGGGGTGAATTTTATAAGTTCTTTATAAATTTTCTACCCTAACCCCTTATCCAATGTATCATTGAATATGTCTCCCATTCTGTGGGGGGTTTTTTGTTGTTTATTTTTTGCTTTTTTGATGATTTCCTTTGCTGCGCAAAACATTTTAGTTTGATGACTTTGGCATTGCTCTTGAGATAAACAGGCTCAGCACACATTAACAGCTTGACTTAGAAGGCTTCTCATGATCTGTCCCCTGCCCTCCCCCAAGTCACCTGTTCCTTTTCCCTTATCTTTAAAAGCTCTCCTTTGTAATTCACTGATTCAACCACACTGGTCTTAATTCCATTATCAATTACACCACAAACCCCTTCCAGTGGGAAATATGTTGTTGCAGGCATCTCTCATTAATTTTTTAAATAAATTTCAATATTAATAGTATAATTTTTATTTTTAAAAGATATATCAGCCCTGGCTGGGTGGTTTATTTGGTTGGAGCATCATGCCGTACACCAAGGAGTTGCAAGTTCGACCCCTGGTCAGGGCACTTACAGGAGGCAACTGAGATCTCTTCTGTCTCTCTCTCCCCTTTTCTCTCTCTCTATAATCAATAAACATATCCCTGGGCACAGACTGAAAGTAACCAGAGGGGAGGTGGGAGAGGGCAATTATGGAAAGAAGGGGACTAGTCCCTTCCACAGAAGGGAGTAGAAAAAAATATGTGTGACTGTTCCAGGGACATGGACAACAGTGTGGGAATTGACTGTGGGAGCAGGGGTGGGATGGGCAGAGGAGGGAAAAGGGGGAAAAATGAGACAACTGTAATAGAACAATAAAAATTTTCAAAAAAAGAAAAATTTATAAAGAAGTATTATCTTAACTATTTAATGACACTAAAGAAATGTGAATTTATCTGGAAGAGATCAAATTTTACAATAGTGATAATGTTGCTTACGGAAAAAGCACATTTATTTCTTACCATGGCATCATATTCAGGCATGTGCATCTCAGCAAGCACAGTGTTTTCTAAGTCATCACTGGAAACAAAGCTGTGGAAACTCTGAGGAATGAAAGAGGCTGTCGGTCCATTTTCTTCAATCAAAGTTTTATATACCTGTGTTCGACGTCGAGCCAGACCTTTTAGTATTACGTAAAATCCATCATTTCCAACAACTGAAACAAAAAAAAAAGAGGAGATATTGTTTAGACTCTATTTCTCAGGCTTTCTGATATAGATATGATGACCACACATATCACACTGGATTCACTTTCAGCAGATTCTCTTAAAAAATGACAATGACTTTAATGCTGCACTTGAGCATTCCCAAATAATTTACTTAAATGACAAGAATAACAAGGACATATCTACATATTTGGAGAAATCTTTTCTGACAGTTATTATAGCAATCAACCCTCTTAATGGAACTGAGAGGTTCCAGGAAGGGATCATGGTAACAAATCACCACATAGATTTAAGACATTATGATAAAAATTGAACTTTTAAAAATGTTTACCTTCTCCTCAAAAAGCCATTTTGCCTGTTTTATATTAGTTACAATGTATACCTACTATTAAATTTCCATTATCTTTGGAAGGGATATCATTACAAGACAGAGGAGTTTTTTCCATTATTTCTCCTACCCACCCTTGAAACTTTCCACAGTCAGTCAGGTAATTCCAGTTCCTGAAATTCAGCTATGTGCCTGAAGGTCTGGCAGGTTTGTTCATTTGTGAGCATTTGAAATGCAGCTTAAATCAGTTGTATTCCTTCTGAAGCCTGTCCTCTAGGAGAGGAAGGTATGGAAACGGGTTGCTGTCTCTCCATTGTTCAGTTCTACATTACAAGATTGGAGCAAGCAATTTGATTGCTGTGAAATTTCTTACACTTTGCTTATTAACATGCTGTAAATAGACACTTTACATAATTTATTTGACAGTGGTGTTTTTTTTTAATACCCTAAGAGAAACCAACCTCTAGGCTTTTCTACTTTTTTCTAAACTGAGTGAAGTTCTAAATACTGATTTAAAATTAAAACAAAACAAAACAAAACAGAAGAGCAACTGCCTCTGGCAGGTGGTCAGAGGTAGACCAGAAATATGGAGGTGACTGAGGTGACACTGAAGCTCTACCTTGATAGGAATCGGCTTACAATGTTTGTCAAAACTCATCAAGCAATACACTTCAGGAACAAACACATTACTATATGTGCTCCAATCTTAAAAAATAAAGGACTAAAAACAAATATCAAATTCTAGGTATAAGCACTGAAGTGTTTAGGGGTGAAGTCTTCTCATGTTATGGCTGTATAAAGAGAATGAAACATTATACGAATGTAGTGGGGGAAATTGTAGGAAGAAAATGTGCCACTACAAGACATTAACAAACTTTTTTTTACCTCTTTCTGTGTCTTGAGTCAGACAATATTCCAAACCTATTACATATATTAACCCTTTTTATCCTCTTAGCAATCCTAAGTGGCAGGTACATGACTGCTCCAATATCACACCTGTGCAAACTGAAGGTGCTGATAAAGTAAACATCCTGACCTGGCTCAAAGCCAGTGGCAGTATTTAAACATAATCAGCCACAGCTTTCTGACTATGCTAGCCTGTGTGGGTCAGCCTAGCATCTGCTATCTCCCTTCCTCTCCTTCCCCTTCCCCCCTCCCTCCTACTTCTTTTACTCCCTTCCCCTCCTTCCCTCTGTCTTCTCCTCCCTCTCCTTTCTCTCAATATATATTTAGAAGCAATATGGTTTCGATTATGGTAAAGTGAGACTATGTGTGACCTAGTCAGAGATCATGTTTCATTTTAAGTGGAAAGAAAGCATATTTCAAAAAAAATATGTTAGTTTAAAATGTTAACAAACAGTCAATGTATGTGTACTTATGAATATATATTCATGGTATAAACATCATATAACAAAAACAAGTCTGGAAAGGCATTTGGTTGTATAGTTTGTAAGAAAATGGAGTGTAATTTAAATGCTTCATCAAAAAGGACAGTTTAACTATTGAGCACAGTAATAGTTCTTAAATAGAATTGTGTCTACAACTTTCCATAGATTTTCTCCATTAGGTTAATGGTCTTAGATCTTAATAAATGGGTTGATAGGTTGTTCCTTAAAAAAATGGTTCATTAAGAAACAACCTTTCTATAGATTTCCAAAAACATAAGCATAGCTGCTCCTGGCATCCAAATATGCTAAACTTGCCCTAAAGAACAAGCATTACACATTGAGCACCCATTATTGCTGTGTCTGTACAAGGTACCCTACCACTAACTCTTTTAGTAATCCTGTATGTCACTTATAATTAACCTATTTTTCAGATGAAGAAATTAAGACTCTGAATAATTAAGGAACATCCAAAGTCACAAAACACATTAATTTCTGCAGGCTTTCAAATATATTCCAACACTGGAAAGATACACACACATACAAGCACACACACACATATATACATGTAAGTATACGAGTGTACGTGCAGTATATTATATGTATATTTATGCAGTGTATGTGTGTATGCATATATATTATATGTCTAAAATAAAATGTATACATATGTGTATATACATAGAAGATAGTTTTATAGATTTTATAAAGGATCTCAATGAAGATTGAAAGAATTCTTACTATTTTGTTACAAAGCTCAGTTCAGAAATTGACCCTTGATTATTTTCTAAATTTAATGTGGTGAATTTATTTATGACCCTATATCAGTTTGGTACAAATTTGAAAATAAAAGAATTTAAAAGAATTTTCAAAAATACATTCAGAATGAGATGAAATTTGAGGTGACTTCATACAAATACTTGAGAAAAAAATTCTCATTGAAACAAAAATAACATAAATTGACTTAAAAATGAAAAATCAAGAGAAAAGTATGAAATAGAACAAATAGCAGAAGATTCTCAGATAGAATTCACGTAGCATCTTAAATCAGCCCTCAAATATATGGGCAATGATATAACTCCCGTAAAAAATGTCTATAGAAAAAAAAGTGTGGTAGAGTTAAACTCTCAAATAACAACTAAAATATTACTTACAAATCACAAAGTCGTGTTAAATTTATGAATTGTAACAGAAAAGATATATTTTAATAATGCAAGATAAAATAAGCTTTTGAAACCTAAGAGAATAAACATATGGTATAGGTTCCTTAGTCAAATTTTCAAAATACACAAAATTACTTCATGTAACGTTGAGGGGGAAAAAAACAGAATGCTCAAAACAGCTAAGAAAAATTTGACTACAAGAACTAAAGCAATAGAGATCAAAATGGCAGTAAATCTTCATCCCCAAAATTTGCAAAAGTAAAGGAATTCGATAAAATCAAGTTGGTTACCAGTAAGTTTCTTAAAGTCATTTATCTAGCCAACCACTATGACCTGAGAAGGCAAAGAAATATTTTCATGGGACTTGAAGAAATTTCTTAGAGCAGGACCTCATTTTAAAATATCTCTTAATTACATTTGTATCAGGAGAACAAAAATATTCAAAAGGAATTAAGACTACTAACAAGGGAAAGTTTAATTAATCACTTCAGTAGTGACTTTTCAAAAGGTTAGAGGCCAAACATGAAGTTTGATTAAAGCAAACATGTTCATGAATTCCCTGCAGAAGATGGACACAGGCCCTTCAACAGAAGTCAACCATTCTAAAGTATTTAAATGTTTCCAAGAATTATAATTGGGTGAATAAGGTCATATTGTTACCTGGTTAGTTCTTACTCAGCTTATAAATTGAGTATCCATGTTCTTTATCTACCAGGGAGCCTCTCCTGCTCTTCTACCCTCCTCCTGCGCGTCCTCACTGCCACCTTTCTCAGGGCGCTGTCCTAACAAGATGTGTCTTACACTCTGCATTGTCAGTCTCTGCTCAGCAACTGAGACCTTGTGGGGAAGGAACTCTGATTTTGCCCCCCATCTCCAACACGGCACATGTCACCTGAATTATTTTAGTAATTTAGCAAACAGTTGAACAAATGAAAGCTTAATTAATGACCCTCTATTGCATTTCTATCCAAAGAGTCTCAGAAAACATTAGGGAAAAAAACAGTTGTTTTCTCTCAGAATTCTGTCCTCTGAGAAATGAGATAAAATTCTTTGATGGCCTATTTTCTACTCAAGTGGAAGCTTAGGAAAATACCAGAAAACTACATAAATTTTGAGCTAGATGGTTTAATTCATGGAAATCCCATTGTAAAGTTTTAATGGTCCTAGAAATAACATAACAGAAGCAATGAGTGGCCTTTTCTTAGCTTTTGTGATATTTAGATATCTATGGAGATGGGGTTTGTTCTTAGGGACAAGTTTTCCTCTATCGAAGTACTAGGAAAAATTATTTTAAAATACAGGTCTAATAACCTTATTTAGAATATTTCTATAATATCGTGAAGATAAAACACAAGTAAAACTGGGTATATATTTTAAGATTTTAAGAAACCAAATAAATAAATATTATCACAGAGCTAACTGAAATGAAAGAGAAGAAATTTATTTCATCTTATTTTTGGCTCAGATCTTCCATTGGAATAACCTCTCAATATTGATACTTTCTGTTAAATATTTCTAGAGGTCTTATAAAGGCAAAAGTTATGATTTTATAAATTATTGGTGATTGTTTTTAATCACCTTAAAACCTATTTCTTCATAATCCTTTTACTTAGTCTTTCTCGCTAAGAAAAATCACTAAGAAATTTCTTATTTCAAAATTGTTTGTTCATACCCATATCATGTATATTCAGGTCAAGGCCTTTGATCTTTTTCAATAAAAGACACCATTCACTCATTGATACTCTTGTTATCTGAAAGGAGTTATAATAAATAAGCTTACAAAAATACATGCATTATTATTTTAAATTTTAGTGATGAAATAGAATGAAGAAAAATTGAGTGAGAAAAAATGATAAAGGCAAGAATAAATTTTTTTAAAGTTGTGTGAAATTCTATTATTTACCAGGAGGTAGTATTGGGTAAGCAGACAATTTTTGTTCCATTTTGGTACTTTAAATAATTTTAATGTTTAAAATTTCTATCAAAATAATACCACACATTTTAAGTCAAATAGTTTTTAAGGGCTTGTAAAATATCCTAAGCTATTTTATATGTAACTCAAAATGAAAAATATGATCAGATACCTGATTTAGCAACTTTGAGAGAACTTTAAAAATGACTTGCCCAGAAGTCTCCAAATCATTGAATATAGTTCTCCCAGATATTTTCAAAAAAGAAAACGTAGTGTAAACACAATTAAACTTTTCATGAAGGACATTATTGAAACACAGGGCATAACAGATTATTTCTAAGGACTTAAAAATCATTTCTATATGAAAGGTTCAAAAGAACGAGGCCTGGGAGCCAGGGTCTTTATGGAAGAACTAAATATTTGATTACTTCTTTTGTAAGAGCATATTATTTGAATTATGATTAACATATATGGAAGAGATGCCCACTACATTTTTTCATGATATTTACTTATTGTGTTTTTATACAATGTTAAATGAAATTTAAACCACAGCAGAAAATAAAGTCTATGCAGGTTAAGAAAATGTTAAAAAATTAGTAATATTAAAAATTTTGAGCATTAAAAAAATATAAAATCATATCAAAATGAGGAACTATGGTGTTTTGGGGATATAACCTCAAAAGTTGGGAGTAAAATGAAATAAAATGAACAAATAGAAGAGAAATAATGATGTGAAACTTAATGAACTCCAAGTAAAGAAAACAGAATGAAGGTGATATAGATAACAAAAGAAAAAACCCTTACTTTAACCATTTCATGTGAATATGTCAACATTAATATAAACGTAGGTACTAATAAAATTTTGATAGAAACTCTAATTACAGTTTAGCTGCTACACTGTATTCTCAAGCAAGATTATTATTTTAGCTTCCATGAGCTTTAGATTGACAATCATAAAAATGTACTCTGCCCAGGGCATAAAACTCTTGAGATCACTTTAATTAAATAAACTATACACCTATGAGCATGCAGAAATAGAGTACTATATAGAATATATATTCTATGTACTATTTTTATTATAGTAATCATGTTTTAGTATCATTTTTTATTTAAATGACATATATATGTTATTCAGTATTTCAAATCAGAACATTGTTATCCTTATTAACACTTTACTTTTAAGAAAACTCAATGAGAGGTTGAGTGAGCACCTGTAAGTTTAGGAAGCTGCCTTAAATAATAAAATTCCAGAGAACCTGTGACCAGAAAAGAGACAGAAGGTGCCAACAGCTGTTGGAATTGCAGGCGAGAAACCAAGACCTCAGTGTCAGTATGAAAGTCAGCAGTCAGATGATGAGAAGCTGTGGAGAATACTTTCAACAACAGCAGAGGAAGGAAATGCATATATGAATAAAGACACAAGAATAAACTCAAAATAAATAAAAGACTGAAATGTAAGGCTTGAAATCATAAAAATCCTAGAAGAAAACATAGGTGATAAAATCTTGGACACCTCTCTTAGCAATGTTCTTTTCTGATCTATTTTATCAGGCAAAGGAAACAAAGGAAAAGCAAATGCAGCTACATCAAATTTAAAAGATTCGCATAGCACAGGAAACTATCAACAAAATGAAAAGGGAATGTACTGAATGGGAAAACATATGTGTCAGTGATACATCTGATAAGGGGTTAATATCCAAAATTTATAAGGAACTTATAAAACTTAACACCAAAAACCAAACAATCCAATTAAAAAATGGGCAGAAGGCCAGAATATACATTTTTCCAAAGGGGATATACAGATGACCAATAGACATGAAAAATGTTCAACATCACTAATCATCAAAGAAATACAAATTAAAACCACAATAAGAAACCACCTCACACCTGCCAGAATGGCTATCATCAGTGAGTCAACAAAAAAGAAGTGTTGGCGAAGATGTGGGAAAAAGGGGACCCTTGTGCACCATTAGTGAGAATACAGACTAGTGGAGTTTCTTCAAAAATTAAAAATGAAACTGCATTTTGACCCAGAGATTCCACTTCTGGGAATATATCCTAAGAATCCCAAAACACCAATTAGAAAAACTGTATGTACTCCTATGTTCATAGAAGCATTATTTACAATAGGTAAGATTTGAAAGCAACCCAAATGTCCATCAGTAGATGAGAGGATAGAAAAGCTGTGGTACATTTACACAACAGAATACTGCTGGGCCATAAAAAAGAAAATATTATCCTTTGTGACAGCATGGATGGACCTGGAGAATATTATGCTAAGTGAAATAAACCAGATGGGAAAAAGACAAGTACCACGTGATTTCAATCATATGTGGAATGTAATGAACAAAATAAACTAACAAAATTGAAATAGGAATATCCTCACAGATGGACAGTTGTCAGAAAGGAGGTAGGTTGCAGGGCTGGGTGAAAAAGGTGAAGAGATTAAGAAAAAATAAATAAATAACCTCATAGACATGGACAACAAGAAGGAGGGAAACGGGAAAAGTGGGAATAAAGGGTGATATCAGGGGACTTGACTTGGGGTGGTGAATACACAATGTAATAAACAAATGATGTGTTATAGAATTGTACACCTGAAACACCTACATAATTTTTTTACCAGTCACCCAATAAATTAAATAAATAAATAATTTAATTTTCATTGTAACCTGAAAAAGAAAGAGAAAAACGAGCAATGATAACTGGTTGTGCTTGTTTTTTAGCTGAATGAACAACAAGATTTACAAAGTTCAGATATTTAATCAGTGCCCTGTTTTGATAGTAAAACAGATCTGAGGTGTCCGAATTAGATGTTTTACAAACTCAAGAGGAGGATTTTGATACAGGCAGATGTAAACACAGAGACTTCTAATTTTTTTAAGTGTTTGAAAGTATGAAATGTGAGTTGGAATGTCTAATGTAATATAAATGATCACTTAAAGTTGACATTTGTCAAGAAAAGAAAGTTCATATTTTAATAGTTATATCTGAGTTATTAAGATTCCATCAGAATATTTTCTTCTAATTGTAACTTTAAAACATTTGTGAAAAAAACAAATGTATAGTTACAAGCACTGATACATGGATATACATTCACTATGGAAAATTCAACACAAATATGAGTATATGTAGAAGGAGTTCATTGTTCCCATTTACTGCCCCTCAATTCTTCTACAAAGGTGACCACTTAAAAATATGTATTTTTGGACTGTCCTTCATGATATACCCCTATGCATTTTTAATATATATATTTATTTTCAGGTACTTATGAAAATATATATATGATCATATTATTTACTTGCCAGTGTTCTAATATTTTTTGCAGTCTTTAATAAGTTTACACATTGATATACACAGATTTACCTCATTCTTTTCAACCATGACCTAGAATTTCATGGATAGCTGCATCACTGTATGTGCTGCCCATCCTCTATTAAAGTATGTTTCAGGTTATTTCCATATTTTTCACCATAATGAATATAACTTCAGGAATTTATAATAAAACAAATAAATTTTTAATTACTATGCTCAGACTAACAGCAAACATTGAATGTCTGTTCATTCCTTCCTTTCAGTACCATCTGTCCTCTGCAAAACTCCTATGATCTAATTGTCCCTACTTGATGTCGGATGAAATGAAACTAACTATGAAAGAGAACCATTGGGGCAAAACTCTTGAAATATGTCATCTTTTCAATAGACACATGTTCTACAAAATTCCAGTTAGATTTTTAAAGCCATAACCCTGATGAACCATTTCATCAAACCAGTGGCATGATGGACCAAGAATGAATTCAGCATTAAGGGTAAAATGCGTTTGAAATTCAAGTCTAAGCAGGAAAGCTGTGCATAATATTTTGTGCTTCAGGGTCCTCATCTGTAGAGAATAATCTACTTTTATTTGTTACTATGATAACTAAATAAAGAAGATCCCTGACATACACAAAAGAAATGTATTAAGTAAATTTAGTTTCTCTTTTCTAGTAGGTGCTTAATAAACACACAAAGAAAATGACGCTTCACTCTGTTGGTTTGGAGGTGTGTGACTCTGTGTCTTGATTTGTATGCTTCCCCACATTAAAATATAAAATGCCTCTATTAAAGTATCCAATATATCTTTGGAAAAGGGACTAGAAATTAAAATTGGGAAGCTAAAATCTTTCTGGAGGGGATTTTTTTCCCAGTATCCGTTTAGTATCAAGATTGGTCAAATCATTGCTTTGACCACATCCTGTCTTAACTATGAAAACCAAGCCTAGATTGTTATTAAATGTTCTTACCAGTGAGTGGTTTTCAAACTATGGTCCCCAGGCTAGCAGCATCACCCAGAATATTACCAGACATGTAAATTGAACCCACGCCAAGCCAATAGAAAGAGAAACTTTAGGGGTTGAACACAGTAGTATGTTTGAGTGAGTCTCCTGGGTGATTCTGATGGGTACGCAAGGTGCAGAAACTCTAGTGCATATCTTTAAAACGAGTGCTAAAATGTGAAATGCAATTCATTTCATGACTCATAACCTTACAAATGAAATACATCTAAGCAGAACATTTTTAACATGTCAAGTGAAATTATGTGTATTATAATCAATAGAGAAATCAAAATAGTGACATTCTTTTGTCACTATTTGATCTTGCCAAATGTCCCTCTAGAGAGTCTGTTACCTGTGCTGCCTTTTACCCAGGTTTCAGAAATGACATTCTTACTAAGTGTTTTCAAATGGTCCTCTGTTAGCTGAGAAGTTAAATCTGGAATTGTTTTCAGCATCTTCCACACAGTGGTATGTTCACGCAGCGTCCTATGAATGGGCCTTTAAGAAAGAAAAAGGTTGCAGTTGTGAGACCGTATCATACATACAAAGAAGGTAACCAAAAAATTCTTGATTTTTGAGGCCCCAAATTTGTGTTTTATTTTCATTAAGGGTTGCTTAAAGTTACCTGTGATGACGTTTTATTTTTTTTCAACAATAAGATGCACCTCCATAAATTTCAAGAAATTATCTGTACTTTTTTAATAGAAAATTTAGTGCTTAAAATGTAACATTGTATCTTTTGTTATTCTCCTACTTGAAGTACATTGAGCTTGTATGAATAGATGGTGTTTTTCATTAAAGCTGAGGAGTTTTTGGCCATTCTTTTTTCAAATATTCTCTATTCCTTTCCTCCTTTCTTTCCTTCTGGGGTCCCCATCATGTTTCTGCTGTTACACCTGATGCTTGCACGTATCTCTGAGTCTCTAGATTGTTTTTATTTTCTTTCTATCTCCTTGAGTAAATATTCTAAACTGATCTGTGTGAAAGTTTGCCAAACCTTCCTTCTGCCAGTTAAAATCAGTTGTTGATCCCCTCTAGTAATTTTATTTTTTTGTCAGCTATTGTAGTTCTCAAGTCCAAAATCTGTATATGGCTCTTTTTTCAGTTCCTATCTCATTGATATCATTTTTGTTGTGAGATATTATCATACTTTAACTTTAGAGTCTGTGTTCCCTCTAGTGTACAACTACCTGTCTCTGCTTGTTTCATTCTGTGGCTATCTAATTACTAATCAGAAATTTCCTTAAATGCCTGAACCAATATGTCCCCCAACTCTGGCTGATGCGCTGGTTGTGTTGTCACACTTTCCTTTAATTTGTTAGACATTGTTTCCTTTATTTCTTTGAATCCATTCATAATAGTTGACTTTAAAATCTTTGTCTACTGAAAATCAATATTGAATTATTAAGGACATCATTGGCTGTTGACCACTTTCTTCCTACACGTTTCATAATTTTTGTTGAGAACTGAACATTTTAGATAATATAATGTGGCAACTCTGAATATAAGTTTCCCCTTCCTACCCAGGATGAAATAGCAGTGTCCTACAAATGGGACTTTACCAAGGAACTGCCAGACAAGTCACACCATAGCAATATTGAAGAGCTCTAACCAGCCTGCCTTTCCAGGGATGCAAGATTACTGCCTTCAAGACTGTCACAGAACTGGGACAGGAGGATTAAAGTAGGTCAGGAAAAAGCCACAAACCCTACTCTTCTTCCCAAGGGTTCACCATTTTTCCTAACATATATTGTTCCTCATATTGTTGCAAGCATTTGATTAATTTTCAGAGTTCTTAAAGAGTTATTTCAACAATTTTGGCCAGAATTTTACTGCTTTTATGAAGGAGCAGACATATAGAGATCCCACTCTGTCATTCTGGAAGTCCTACTCTCCACGTAGAATAGTTTGTTGTTGTTTTTTTATTGAATTTATTGGGGTGACATTGGTTCACAAGACTATGCAGGCTTCAAGTGTACAATTCAACAAAACATCATCTGCATACTGCATCATGTACCTATAGCCCAAAGCAAAGTCTCTTTCTGTCCCCATTTTCTCCCCTTTGCCTACCTCCACCTACCCCTATGCCCTGTTCCCTCTGGCTATAACCACACTGTTGTCTGTGTCTATGTAATGTGTGTGTGTGTGTGTGTGTGTGTGTGTGCATATATATGCATTTTTGATCTCTTCACTTTCTTTCATCCAGCCTCCCAACGCCCAGCCCTCTTACAGCTGTCAGTCTGTTCCATGTACCCGTGCCTCTGTTTCTGTTTTGTTCATCAGTTTATTTTGCTTATTAGATTCCACGTATAAGTGAGATCATATGGCACTTAACTTTCTCTGACTATCCACACAGAATCTTAAATTATCTCATCTACAGCAATACCCATAACTCCTCCCATAGCTCAAGGTCAACATATATTTCAAGTGCCTAATGAAAAGGGGTTAGGGAAGTGCAAATGACCATTGATGGTAGAAGAATAAAAAATATTTGCTAAAAATCACTGCTAACAGAAGAGATTAGAAGAAATAATGTTTAAAGCCCAGAATTCACTAAAAAATTATAACTCAGCTATGATTTTAATAAGTGAATGGGCTTATAATTTACATATTCTGACTAAACATGCAAAATATTTCCTACATTTCCAAATTGCTCTGGAAATCATATTGCTAATAAATTCCCATTTTCATCTTCCTTCTGCCTTTTCTAGGCTCAAAAACTTTCAAATATTTGGAATGCCATGTTTGGACCATAAAGAATTAGAGGGGAGGTAGCTTACCTCATCTAACCTCATATTACCACCATTTCTTTTTGGATGGTAAATCAAGACATACAGTTCTAAAAACTGGCTTTTATTTTCTCTCTTTAAATGTGGCTTTCCTTCACTTCCCTCTCAACCTTTGCCTTTATCCCTTAGCAGGAATTTCCTTTCCATACGTAATGCCTGCTCCTCCTTTACCACATCCTTCTGGCCTATTCATCACACACAAATGATCCAGTAAAAGAAATTAGATTAACAAAAAGACAGCTTCTTGTTCATTTGTAGTCAAGCAGGAAAAAATGGAGTAATTCTGATTGCAAGAAAGTCTTCATTCAGAAAGACTTACCAGAAGGTATATGAAGGTGTCCAATGATTAAAGTAAACTTTAGAGATGATGATGATTTTCTATTCCTCACACATCAAACATCAAAGGAAGTATCTCTAGGTCCTGTCATTAAACAATTAATTTTTAACTGGAAGTGAAGATATCTGGGGATAGTGCTGACTCACATATTTGAAGAGTTTTCAAAATAAAGAGTGGTTAAGAACATAAGGGTGCATATATCCTTTCAAATTGGTGCTTTGGGATTCATAGGGTATATTCCCAGAAGAAGGATCACTGGATCAAAAGGCAATTCTATTTTTAATTTTTTGTTATTATTTTTATTGCTTTTTTAATTGTTCTATTACAGTCATCCCAATTTCCCTGTTGTTCTCCCCTGCTCCTCCCTCTTCCCACTCCCATAGTCAGTCCCCACACTGTTGTCCATGTCCATAGTTAATTGATTAGACCCTTCCCCTTCTTTCCCCTCCTATGCCCCTCCCTTTTCCCCTCTGCCCACTGTCAGCCTGTTCCTTGTTTCCATGCCTCTGGTTCTATTTTGCTTGTTTGTTTTGTTCCTTAGGTTCCTCTTACAGGTGAGATCATATGGTATTTGCCTTTCACCACCTGGTTTATTTCACTTAACACAATGCTCTCCAGTTCATCCATGCTGTCATGAAAGGTAGGAGTTCCTTTTTCCTTTATGCTGCATAGTATTCCATTGTATAGATGTACCACAATTATTTGATCCACTCATTTACTGATAAGCACTTAGGCTGTTTCCAACACTTGGCTATTGTAAATAGTGCTGCTATGAACATAGGGATGCATATGTTCTTTTGAATTGGTGTTTCCTGATTTTTAGGATATAATCCCAGCAGTGGAGTCACTGGGTCAAAGGCAGTTCCATTTTTAATTTTTTGAGGAAATTCCATACTGTTTTCCACAGTGGCTGCACCAGTCTGCATTTTCCCCAACAGTGCATGCGGGTTCCCTTTTCTCCACATCCTTGTCAACACTTGTTGCTTGTTGATTTATTCACAGTAGACATTCTTGAGGCATTATTTACAATAGCCAAGATCTGGAAACAGCCCAACTACCCATCAGTAGAAGAGTGGATAAAAAAGCTGTGGTATATTTACACAATAGAATATTGCTCAGTGGCAAAAAGGGAGGAAATCTTACTTTTTGTTTCAGCATGGATGATGAACCTGGAGACTATGATGCTAAGCAAAATAAACCACTGAAGAGAAAAACAAATACCATATAATCTTGCTTATATATGGAATCTAATGAACAAAATAAACTGACCAGCGAAATAGAAACAGAGTCATGGATACATGGAAAAGACTGACAGCTGTCAGAGATAGTTACAGAACCAGTCAATGGTGTTCTAGAACAGATGGATGTGGTGCTCAATTGCCCACTGCCAATAAGTGTGACAGTCAAGGCAAGGGTTTAATTAAAAAGGAAAGGGGTTGTTTACTTAAAGGTTGTATAGATTTAGAGTAATGGCAGATTTCTGCCACCAAGTCCCTCTCCCTTTAAAACACCCAAAAATGAATAACCCTGCCACTCTCTGCCAAAAAAGACCAGTTTTAGAATATACCCCTCATGAGTACTGTCCTTCAGAAAACACAGAAGTCTGCAAGTCAATAATCCTGGTCCCAGTTCAGCTCCAAGTATCTCTCACAAGTCCGGGTGCACCGGCCTCAGTCCTTCTTGCAGTGTCAGTTTCTCTTCTTTGGAGCTGCCTTTACTCTATCCATCAGCTCACCACTGTGTCTGTGTGCTTGGCCAGGCAGATCCCCTGCAGTTCCACCAGCTCTGCCACCATTTTCTTCAGGTAGACCTCCAGACAGATCTTTCTCATGTTTCTCAGCCTGCTCCAATTTTATATGCTCAGCTCAGAACTTCCTGCACAGCGGAATATCCAGCTCTTCCTATGGTGTGTTAGTGTTCATCAGTTTTGTCAGATCCCCAGTCTTTGACCCTTTTTTAGCTGACATATTTAGTCAGGGCAAGAGTTTCCAGT
Source organism: Mormoops blainvillei (assembly GCA_004026545.1). Taxonomy (NCBI): domain Eukaryota; kingdom Metazoa; phylum Chordata; class Mammalia; order Chiroptera; family Mormoopidae; genus Mormoops; species Mormoops blainvillei. Next base: position 84,680 of record PVJD01004167.1, on the reverse strand, counting down.
CATGCACAGGCATCCAGAGTGAGCCTCCAGTCCACACAGCTCACACAGGCACTGTATGGGCTTCCACCAGGCTATGTCACAAGTCACTCTGCTGAGTCACCCTACCTGCACCTGTTCTCAACAGTCACTACACAATTTGCCTGGGCAACAGCCTTCTTCTACAGCTTCCCCCTTCAAAAGGGCATGTGATGTTAATTTGCCTTTGTTATACAATGTGCCTCAAATGCTGTGCTTTCCACTTTGTGGGCATTCTTTCCCTCATGTCCCTGTGCCTTTTTGAAGAATTTGGGGGGAATGTGGGGTGCCCTTACTTTCAGAGAATCCATGCTCTGTGCCCTATTACAGGGGGGGAAGGACACTGGATGAAAGAAGATGAAGGGATTCTCCAAAGAACATATATGTATGACTCATGGACATGGACATCAGTGTGGTGACACCCTGAGGAAAGGGGGAATGAGGGCGAGATGGAGGTAGGAAAATCGGGGGGAGTGGGGACATCTGTAACAATGCCAACAGTAAAAATAAAGTTATAAAGAAGAGTTAAGATTATTTTGTCTAACAATTTGAGTAGGAGTTATAAAGAGGTTGATTTTTTATTCTGATTAAAAAGTACAATTAAAATATTAAATGTGATGGAAGAGATCCTTGGGGAGTTATACATAAATTTCAAGTGTTAGCTTCAATCACAATCCTCCTGCTGCTTGAGTTCTTTTTCTTTTTTAAGTATATTTTATTGATTATGTTTTTACAGTTGTTCCAATTTTTTCTCCCTTTTTTCCCCCTCTGCCCTGCACCACCCCACCCTCCAGGATTACCCCTCACTTAGTTCATGTTCATGGGTCATACATTTAAGTTCTTTGGCTTCTCCATTTCCTATACTATTCTTAACCTCCCCCTGTCTGGTTTGCGCCTACCATTTATGCTTCTTATTTCCTGTACCTTTTCCCCCATTCTCTTTCCACTGATAACCTTCCATGTGATCTCCATTTCTGTCATTCTGTTCCTGTTCTAGTTGTTTGCTTAGTTTGTTTTTGTTTTTGTTTTTGTTTTTTAGGTTCAGTTGTTGATAGTTGTGAGTTTGTTGTCATTTTACTGTTCGTAGTTTTGATCATCTTCTTTTTCTTAGATAAGTCCCTTTAACATTTCATATAATAAGGGCTTGGTGATGATGAACTCCTTTAACTTTATCTTATCTGGGAAGTGCTTTATCTGTCCTTCCATTCTAAATGACAGCTTTGCTGGATAGAGTATTCTTGGATGTAGGTCCTTGCCTTTCATGACTGAATACCTCTTTCCAGCCCCTTCTTGCCTGTAAGGTTTCTTTTGAGAAATAAGGTGATAGTCTGATGGGAACTCCTATGTAGGTAAATGTCTTCTTTTCTCTTGCTGCTTTTAAGATTCCCTCCTTATCTTTAACTTTGGGTGACTTAATTATGATGTGTTTGCTGTGTTTCTTCTTGGGTCCAACTTCTTTGGCACTCTCTGAGCCTCCCGGACTTTCATGTCTAGTTCCTTCACCAAATTGGGGAAGTTTTCCATCATTATTTGTTCAAATCAGTTTTCAATTTCTTACTCTTACTCTTCTCCTTTTGGTATCCCATGATTTGGATATTGGAATGTTTAAAGATACCCCCAGAGATTCCCCAGCCTCTCCTCTTTTTTTGAATTCTTGTTTCTTCATTCTGTTCTGGTTAGATGTTTATTTCTTCCTTTTGTTCCAAATCGTTGATCTAAGTCTTGGTTTCCTTCCCTTCACTGTTGGTTCCTTGTATATTTTTCTTTATTTCACTTTGCATAGCCTTCATTTCTTCCTTCATTTTGCAACCAAACTCAATCATGTCGGTGAGCATCCTGATTACCAGTGTTTTGAACTCTGTATCAGATAGGTTATCTACCTCATCCTCACTTAGTTTTTTTTCTGGAGTTTTGATCTGTTCTTTCATTTGGGCCATATTTCTTTGCCTTGGCACACTTGTTACATTGTAAGGGGTGGATCCTTAGGTATTTGTCAGGGTGGGGTAACCCACTTCCTGCATTGCGGCACTCTATGTGGGAGAGGGGTCAGAGAGGGAACAATGCTGCTTGCTCACTTGCTTGGCTCTCGCCCCATTTACCATCACTTCCCACACTTCCCACAAGTAAATTGGGCCCTTTTGGTGATGATTCCCAAGTGGGTGGGCTTGTGTACATTCTGGGATCCCATGGCCCTCTCCAGCAGACTCTCCTGTGAGGTTGGGAGTTTCTTCCACCACCACAACCCCCACAGGATTTTACAGCCAGGGGTTTTGAGGCTTTATTTCCCCTCACTGGAACCCTGGGTTGCACAGTTTGTCTGACTCCCCAGTTTTTCCTCCCAGCTTATCCACACTCAAATGTGGGAAGTCCCATCCTCCAGCTTCCACCTCGCCTGCCTAGTCCTCCACCTTGTCACATATCCTCTCAATCCCAGTTTCCTGACTCTACCCCTCCTACCAGTCTGGATGAATGTTTCTTCTTTAACTCCTTGGTTATCAGACTTCCATGCAGTTTGATTTTCTGGCAATTCTGGTTCTTTTTTGTTTTTAAATTGGTTGTTCCCACTAATGCCACCATCTTGGCCACCATCTTGGCCAGAATCTTGAATTCTTATTTTTTTATTGCTTAAAAATAATCAACCTAGCAGAAATCCCCAGGAGGTTCAGTTTTATGAGCTGAGAAAAACTTGAAAGTACTCTAATGTCCCTGAGAATTAGAGAGAAGTTTACATTTCTCCCAGTTATCTCTTGTTGATTTATTTCTATTGAATGCTCTAATCTTGAAGGAAGACTTTGCTGTTGTCAGTTTTGTTTTGTTTTTGTTTTTTAATAATGTCTTATCATTCACACATACAAGATTTGGGTCAGCTAGAGAATAGATTACCACTTGTCTTCAACTTTTAATATTTTTACAAATGCTGTCATGTGATTAACAAGGATTGGACAAAGAGCAGTAATATTTAAATATACACATATACAGTCACAGAGCTCTTTGTTCAAATGGAATCTTACACAGAGTATACAAAATTTAAGGCAATAAAAGCAAACCTATATCAGTTTAAGAAATGGGAGGATATAGATCATTTTCCAAACTAGACCTGCTTCTCTCTACATATACAGCTGAAGGAACCATGAGGAATCCATAAGGCTGATATAAGATTACAGGAAATCTAAGTGTTCTTTCAACATGGGCTTTTTCTTAATTAGTTGATTTCCAGTATAGTTTGTTCTCTTTATAATATCTACCATACAATCACAAGGAACTGCAAGAAGTTTCATTTTCTAATCCAATCTCCTCCTTTTAAATGAGGAGGGTGAAGCTTAGATGTGTTAAGTAACTTACCCCAGGTCACACATTTAATGAATTACGGGGCCAGGATTTCACCCTGGCAATCACACCAGATCCCAGGTTCCCATCCACTTTGCCTCTACACTATCACATTTTCACAATAATGATTTTCATTTATTTTTAGTTATGAAGCTAATGGATTTAAGGCAGGGGATCTTCCAGGTTTTATTGAGTTAAACAAAAAAGAGCAAAAATAATAAATTAAAATGTCAGTACCAATGTGATTATTTTGAAAGAGAAGAAAGCACAACAAATTACAAATTTCTAAAAGTTGGGTGTTTTTAAAACATCACAAAATCTGGAAAAGTATTATAGTACCCCTATTAATTAGTTGCCTATCTAGCTATATTATATTTATTTTCTAAATATTTTTACTTCATTTATTACTTATTCTTACTGTTTAAGTTTTATTACCTTGAGTAAATTTACCTCTGAGTTGAGGTCAAGTTATTAAGCAAAAGCAACAGGAAGAAAATAGGATCAGTTATCAGGTTGGATTTGAATCTGGAGTAAAAAAAACCAAACAAAAAAAATGGGAGGAGAGAAAATATGATTATGAGGAACAAGGAGTAAAGTAAAACTGTGAGCCTGAACCAGGAGCCAGGGAGGAACTGGTACAAATTTACAGTTTGAGGGGAAAATGGTGACAAGGGCAGTGTGGATCGCCAGCTGGGGAAGAGTCCATAGGAGTCTGTACATTTGATTACATCTATCCCTAGATCCTTAGAATGCATGTCCTATGCCAGCCACAGGGGTTCCACTAGGGTCCCCCCAAACCTGCTGTAACTGGATGTCCTTATGATTGGGATATAAACATTTCTGAAATTACACAGTTAAAGTCCCTGGCTTTTAACATTCAGTTCAATCTTCTGTGATCCACAGATTAGTAGGATAGAAAAATTAGTAGGATAGTAAAGATCACTTTCATTAAGGGATACCCACATGCATACCACTGGGTCTCCTTGAAAGCTTTAAAAGCAGCATATATGACATTTATAAGATTATTTAAAACAGATAAAATGTGATTCTCTCCTAAATTTCATTTATTTATCCATTCCCCTGCATGTTTTCAAGTACCTTACTATAAAATTATTTTCCTGGAATCTAGTGTGTACTTGAATTTTTCCTGAATTGTTAATCATTAATGTGCACACCACCTTCTGCCTGACTTTTTATTTGAATTGCCTAATCAGTAAAGGATGAATGAACAGAACACCAATTGATTTTTTTCAGAAATAGGGTTTGGTCATTTTTTGAGTGCACATATTAGAGTCACAGCATGATTTGGGTTCTCTTTACCATTCCTTTAAGTGACAGCTGAAAAGCTAAAAAGAAAACCATTTATGATTAAAAAATGATTTTTTAATATTTCTCTTTGTGGAGAAGGCCTGGGTTTTTTCTTATGGAGGGAAAGAAATTAAAGTATGTCTTGTACCCTTGTAGTAAACAGGCTTCCTTTTGTTTCAGCGCAACAGTGAATGATAAACTAGATTGCTAATTGGAATTATGGGGAGCTCATAAAATAGGTTTCAAATAGCTTCATTTATTTCCATATTTGTGATTCCAACACGAAACTTGAAAATTTTCAGAATCCTCAGGACAGGTGCCTCATCAAAGAGCATTTCATAACACCTTTCACAAATTCCATCCCTAATATTTGCATGGTTAACAAAAGCCACCAAAAAAGTGCACAATACAGTCTCAAAATACTTCAAAAGTCACCTGTAATCTCTCTTTGTGAACATTCTCAACAGCAGCAAACAAGATAATCATGGATTATTGAAATACACAGATGTTTAGAACTTTTGTTTAAGATTTTATACATCTTTTGTGCTTAGACATTTGAAAGAGCTGCTTCCAAGGCACAAAACTGATGAAATGGATTTCTCTATAAGATAAGCTGACAGGCAACTTTGTTGGGAATGTTAATTATACTTGATCACCTATTTCCTCTTTTTCTTTATGTGCTCAAAAGAATGTATTAACTGCATGTCAGATTCAGATGGCAAGCAGCCGTTTCTAACTACATTTTGGATTTTTGAAGTCTCCCCAAAAAGATCCTCTACTCTCTGAGCATTCATTCATTTACTCAGCAATGGTTCATTTTTCAGGATGCAGCATAGAAAAAGACAGTGTTACAAAATGCAGAGCACTGTGTTCCAATGAAAGTAAGAGAGAGACATACCTCATCTAGGGGTCAGGAAAGATTCCCCAAACTTAGTGGCGTATAAAGTGACACTTGAAGAATTCATCGGTCAGAGGGATAGGGAGGATATCCATATTGCAGCATAGGAACTGTACATCCAAAGGTAGTCAAGTATTTCAGAAATACCTGGTGAAGGAACCTCGGAAGAAGGAATCCTCGCGGCAGAGAGGATGGTGCAGATACTAAACACAGAGTGAGGCAAAAGTGGTAGGCAAGGTGAAATGCCAGAGGGCACTGTAAACCCTGTGAAGAATTTTGGACTTTGTCTTAGGGAAGGTAACATCATCTCAGGGCTTTTTTAAGAGCAATAGCTGACACTATTTGGATTGTCAAAAGTTCACTCTTGCAGCACAGAGGATGACAGTAGTCTTCTGACCCTGACTAATGGGAGGCCCCTTGCACCTTCAGTATAGTTATAACACCGCTGAGATGTTGGTTTGTCCTCCTTTCTGAAATCAATGAACTTCACTTTAAATATCATCACCACCAACACACACTATGTATTTAGTAGTAATAACAAATAGCTGACATGTCCTACCTGAGTACAGAAAGAAAAATCTGCTCCTAGTTCTGAGCACAGGTGCCCAGGCTGTGAACAGGGTATGCAATGAGAACACACCTGGCTCAGAACAGTACCCCAGCCTGGGGACATCGGTCCTCATGACCATGGCAGCTGGGAAGGGTAAGGAAAAAAATTGCAACCTTCTCCTTTTGCAGGGAAATGAATTGTTTCATCAGGCAATTAGCTTTCCTACAGTTTTCCCATGGAAACAGATCCCCTGTGATCAGCAGCTATAACAGCACAGCGGGTCCACTTCAGTGTGGTATCATCTGGCTCGCAGACACTTCTGAAAATATGGCCTCAAATTATTTGTTTTCATCCTCTGTACTTAGACCTGGAAATTGTCTGAGTGACTGAGGCTACCTACCACATGACTCTGAGCTGAATCCAGACCCCTCTGCCCCAGAGCTGGGGAACGTCGGCAGTACATGACTCACAAAAGCTTGGAGAGCTGCCCATCAACATTTTCCCCAGGGATCTGTGGTCTATAAATGAAAGATCACATCATATTAGTGAGTATTCATACTTCTACATTGGTATTTCCGAGTGGCTGCCACAGAACATTCTGAGTTCAAATCTAATTATCCCTCTTCTTAGTCATGGGTTAGAAAAGTCATCAATCTTTGTGAATATCTGTTCTGTAATATAAACTGCAATAATAATAATTCTGTTTTATAGGACTTCCACTGAGAATGACCAAATTTAAATGTACAATTTTGTATACATGTTTACTTATAAAGTCTAACATGTCATAATTCCAAACTAACAACAGATCAAATCATCTCTAAGGCAAGAAAATTTTTGAAAAATGTAAATTTTTTTATAAAAGACTACTATCTAGTACAAAATCAGAGTAGAAGGGGAAAAAGATTAAATTCTGATAAGAAATAAGGCTAATTCACATGAATTTAATTTACAAAATCACTGAGAGTTAAGATGGCAGAGGAGTGAATGGAAGTTACACAGACTTCCTGGCCCAACCTGGAATTACAACTAAATTGTGGAGAAATCACCTAGAGCAAAAGACTGAATAGTAGCAAGAGAGAAGCCTTGTAACCTTGGACAGACAGAAGAATCAGTTTGGTACAACCTGACTAGTAAGGAGTGCAGCAGAGACACAAGAAGGCTGGTTGGGCACCCTCAGGTGGCAGGACCAGAGGGATATTTAAGTGACCACTTGGATCACCCTGAGAAGAGCAGGGTCTAAACCATAAGTGGGGATCCCCTGCCTACAGCACCAGAGCTTAAAAAGTACACAGATAACAGCCAGCTGAGAAAAGCAACAGGATTACTCCCTACCAGGCAGCTGGAGACTGAAAGAACTGTTTAAATGACCAAGACATAAACTTTCATCTGTAACCACTTACCCTGGGCTCTGGTCAAGGGTGGGGTGGGGCAGAGTGGGCTGGAAATGCCTGAGGAGAGTCGAGGAACAGAGGTTTTGGGGAAAGAACTGAGAAAGTAGCCTCTGGGATCCCGGTTCTGAGCCATCCCCCACATGGCAGCAACCATCTTGCTCAGGCACACCACTCCCATGAGCAGCGGTAGCCTGAGAGGAAACAACAAGCCCACACCCAGGAGGGACTCTGCTCTGGCCCTATGGTGCTTAAGCCTGACTGCTGAGTACAGAGTGGCAGTCACAGGCAGTAATCCCTGCAAAGGCAGGGCAAAGTGGACTAGAGATGCCTGGGGAGAGGCTGGGGACAGGGACTTTGGGAAGAGAACTGAGAGGATAGCCTCCGGGATCCTGATACCGAATCATCCTCCATTAGGCAGCAGTCATCGAGCTCACACAGACTACTGCCCTCCAAGCAGCAACCTGAGGGGAAACATTAGCCTTACCCCCAGGAGGGATTTGGCCCCGCCCTATGGTGCTTAAGCCTGACTGCTGAGTGCAGAGTGACTAGATTAACAATAGAAGGAGACAGTCACAGACAGTAGATCCTGGGGAGTTTTGAACATGCTGCCTAAAGTCTGATGGTGTCAATATCTGACTTCATTAGAGGTGGATCCAGGAAGAAAAAAATGCAGTAAATACTAGAGGCTATTGAGAAGAAATCCACTGTGGTCCTCTCCATGAATTGTAATATTTTCTTTACTACATAGCTTTTTAACATTCATTTTTTGTCCATCAAGTTAGTGCATATTAAGTCACTAGGTTTCATACTATAGTTTATTTCTCTCCTTTCTTATAATAATCTTAATCTCTTTACAGCCTTATTAATAGTGGTTCATTTGCTGTTGTTAGTGGGATTGCAGGGGGAAGTTATTTCTGCAGTCCTGGGTTTGTTTCCTGGGCTCTGTGGTTTTTCTCTGGCAAACAAACAATGGGAAGACAAAGAAACAACCCCCAACTGAAAGGAAAATAGGAATCCTCAGAAACACTACTGAATGAAATAGAGGCAAATAAACTATATTGAGTTCAAAACAATGGTTATATGGAAGCTCACTGAACTCAGAGAGTCTAATGAGAATTACAAAAAACTACAGGGAAACTATGAGGAACTTACTGCAAACTATGTCAGCATGAAAAAGAACATGAAAACTATCAACTAGAACCAAGAGGAAATGAATAATACAGTTTCTTAATTGAAGAACACAGTAGAGGGAATCAAAAGTAGGCTAGATGAAGCAGAGGATAGAATCAATGAGCAGGAGGATATGGCAGAAAAAGCTCCCAGAAAGAGAAAGGAAATAAAAAAAGGCTCGAAAAGAATGAAGAGGTGTTAAGGGAAATGCAGGACAACATGAAACATGATAATATCCATATAATAGGAATACCATAAGGAGAAGAAGGGGAGCAAGGGATAGAACACCCATTAGAAAAAGTAAAGATGGAAAACTTTTGTAATTCGAGGAGAGAAAAACTGATACAAGTCCAGGAAACACAGAGGGTCCCAGTCAAGAGGAACCCAAAGAGACCCACTCCAAGACACATCATAATGAGAATGGCTGATAACAAAGACAAAAAGAGAATCTGAAAGGCAGCAAGGGAGAAATAGGAAGTAACATACAAGGGAACCCCCATAAGGCTAGCAGCTGACTCCTCTACAGAAACACTACAAACCAGAAAGGAATGGCAAGCAATTTTCCAAGTAATGAAAAGCGAAGGCCTACAACCAAGACTACTATACCCAGAAAGGCTCTCAATTAAAATGGAAGGAGAAATAAGGAGTTTCCTAGACGAAAAAAAAGGCTAAAAGAATACACGTCTACCAGACCAGCATTGAAAGATATGGTAAGGGGGCTGCTTTAAGAAGATGAAGAAAAAGAGTGAGATAGAGAGTGACATAAGTACAGTGGGAAGAAAATGAATAAGTACCTATCAATAATAACCTTAAATGTGAATGGATTAAATACTCCAACTGAAAGACATGGAGTAGCTGAATGGATAAGAAAACATGACTCTAACAAGTACTGCCTACCAGAGACCCACATCAGAACAAAAGATCTACACAGACTGAAAGTAAAGGGTTGAAAAAAAATATCCAAGCAAATGGACAGTTAAAAAAAAAAAAACCAGTGTAGCAATACTTATATCAGACACAATAGACTTCAAAACAAAGGCCATAAAAAGAGATCCAGAAGGACACCTATAATACTCAAAGGACAAGTCCATCAAGAAGACATAAACATTGTAAACCTATAAGTACCCAACAGTGGAACACCCAAATATATAAGAAAAATCCTGGAGAACTTCAGGAAAGATATAGACAGCAACACACTTATAGTAGGGGATTTTAATACTCCACTGTCGACAATGGATAGATCATCCAAACAAAAAATCAACAAAGATATTGCAGAACTAAACAACACATTAGATCAAATGGACTTAACTGATATATATATATATAGAACCATTCATCCCAAAGAAGCAAAGTACACATTCTTTTCAAATGCACATGCAACATTTTTGAAGATCGACCACGTGATAGGACACAAAATACGCCTAAGTAAATTTAAGAAAATTGAAATCATATCAAACATTTTCTCAGACCACAAGGGCTTAAAATTTGAAACTAATCTCAAGGAAAAGACACAAAAACATTCATACTGATGGAGACTGAATAGCATGTTATTAAACAAAAAATGGATCAATAAAGAAATCAAAGAAGAATACAAAACATTTCTGGAAACAAATGAAAATGAACACACAACAGTCCAAAAACTATGGGACACAGAGAAGACAGTCCTGAGAGGGAAGTTCATAGCAATACAGGTCTACCTGAAAAAGATAGAAACATTTCAAACAAATAACCTAACCAAACATCTACAAGAACTAGAGAAACAACAACAACAAAAAGCCCAGGGAGAGCATTGGAAGGAAATAATCAAGATCAGAGCAAATATGAATATCATAGAGACTAAAAGAGCAATTCAAAGGATCAATAAATCCAGGAGCTGGTTCCTTGAAAAGATAAACAAAATCAACAAGCCTTTACACAGACTCATCAAGAAAAACAGGGAGAGGACAGAAATGAATAAAATCAGAAATGAAAGAGGAGAAATAACAAGTGATACCACAGAAATACAAAGGATTGCAAGAAATCAGTACAAACAACTATATGCCAAGAAATTTGATAACCTGGGTGACATGGACAAATTTTAGAAAAACATAATCTTCCAAAACTGAATGAGGAAGAAGCAGAAAGCCTGAACAGACCGATAACAGATGGTAAAATTGAAGCAGTAATCAAAAAACTTCAGGCACACAAAAGCCATGGACCAGATGGTTTCACAGGAGGATTTTACAAAACATTTTAGGAAGAGCTAACCTCTGTCATTCGCAAACTATCCCAAAAAGTCCAAGAAGAGGAAAATCTCTCAAACTCTTTTTATTCAGCCAGCAGCATCCTAACCCCAAAGCCAGACAGAGGCACAACAAAGAAAGGAAACTACAGGCAAATATCGCTGATGACGCTAAAGTCCTCCACAAAATATTGGCAAGCCTCATCCAGCAATACATTAAAAAGATCATACACCATGATCAAGTGGGATTCATCCCAGGGATGCAAGGATGTTACAATATTCACAAATCAATAAAGATGATACATCACATAAACAAAAGGAAAGACAAAAATCGCAAGGTCACATCAACAGATGCGGAAAAGGCATTTGATAAGGTACAGAACCCATTTATGAAAATATCATGCAGTGAAGTGGAAATAAAGCGGACATACATCAACATAATAAAGGTCATATATGAGAAACCTACATCCAACATTACACTGAATGGGAAAAAACTAAAAGTTTTCCCACTAAGTTCAGCAACAAGACAAGGATGTCTGCTTTCACAACGTCTATTCAACATAGTATTAGAAGTCCTAACCAAAGCCATAAGGCAAGAAAAAGAAATAAATGGTATCCAAATTGGAAAGGAGGAAGTAAAATTCTCATTGTTTGCAGATGACCAGATAGTGTACCTAGAAAACCTGATAGACTCCACCAAAAACCTATTTGACATAATGAGTGTATCTGGAAAAACAGTAGTAAACAAAGTTAATATTCAGTAATCAAAGGTATTTTTGTACACCAATAATGACATATCAGAATCAGAAATAGGGGGGAAAATCCCATTTACTATAGCAACAAGAAAAATAAAGTACCTATGAATAAATCTAACCAAGTAGGTTAAAGACCTGTATTCATAAAACTACACAACCTTGAAGAAAGAAATAAAGGACGACACAAATAAACGGTAGCATATTCCATGTTCATGGATTAGAAGAATCAACATCATCAAAATGTCCATGCTAAGCAATTTATAGATTCAATGCAATCCCTATTAAATTATCAATGTCAAATGTGTCAGATTTAGAACAAACATTTCAAAAATTTATATGGAACCATAAATTACCCCAAATAGCTGCAGCATTTTTGAGAAAGAAGAACAAAGCAGGAGGGATCACAATGCCTGGTATCAGACTATATTATAAGGCCACTGTAATCAAAAAAGTCTCATACTGGCATAAGAATGGACACATAGATCAATGAAAAAGAATGGAGACCCCAGAAATAAATCTATGATTCTATGGTCAATTAATATTTGACCAAGGGGGCAGAAGCATAAAATGGAGTAAAAATAGTCTCAACAACAAATGAGGTTGGGAGATTTAGACAGCTATCTGCAAAAAAGTGAAATTTGACCACCAACTTACACCACACACAAAAATCAACTCAAGATGCATAAAAAACCTAAATATAAGTCATGATACCATAAAAGTTCTAGCGGGGAACATAGGTAGGAAAATATCAGATATTCTATGCAGAAATATTTTCACCAAGATGTCCCCTAGAGCAAGGGACAGAAAGGAAAGAATAAACAAATGGGACTTCATTAAAATAGGAAGATTCTGAATGGCTAAAGAAAACATCAACAAAATGAAAAGGGAGTCAAGTGTATGGAAAAATATATTTTCCAATGATATCTTGGACAAGGGTTTGATCTCCAAAATTTATAAAAAACTCACACAACTCTACTCTAGGAAGACAAACAATTGAATTAAAAAATTGGCAAAGGACCTGAACAGACACTTCTCCAAGGAGGACATACACAGGGCCCAGAGGCACATGAAAGGATGCTCAGCATCACTAGCCATCAGAGAGATGCAAATTAAAAACACAATGAGACATCACTTCACACCAGCCAGAATGGCTATCATAAACAAATCAACAATCATCAGGTGCTGGTTAGGATGTGGAGAAAAGGAAACCCTAGTACATGTTGGTGGGAATGCACACTGGTGCAGCCTCTGTGGAAAACGGTTTGGAATTTCCTCAAAAAACTAAAAATGGATCTGCTGTTTAACCCATCAATTCCACTGCTGGGATTATACCCTAAGAATCCTGAAACACAAATTCAAAAAAAACTTATACACCGTAATGTTCATAGCAGCACAATTTACAATAGCCAAGAATTGGAAGCAACCTAAGTGCCCAACAGTAAATGAGTGGATCAAAAACTATGGTACATTTACACAATGGAATACTATGCAGCAGAAAGGAAGAAGGAGCTATTACCTTTTGCAATAGCATGGATAGAGCTGGAGAGCATTATGCTAAGTGAAATAAACCAGTCGGTGAAAGACAGATACCATATGATCTCTCCTGTAAGTGGAACCTAATCGATGAAATAAACAGGTAAGGAAAATATAACCATCAACTTTGAAATAAAAAATACACTAACAGTAACCAGAGGGGAGGTGCAAAGGGGATGATGGGAAAGGTGGGGGGAGGGCACCACAGAACATGCATAAAGGATCCATCGACAAAGCCAAATGGGGGAAGGATTGAGGGTGGGAGGTAGTGGTAGGTGGGGCTGGGTAAAGTGGTGGCTGGAAAATGTTGACAAAAACAAACAAAAAACAAAGTGGTTAGGGGGAGGTTGTGAGTAGTGTTGGAAATTAAGAAGCCAAAGGACTGGTGTGTACAGCCCATGGACATGGACTAAGAGATGTGGGAATGATGAAATGGGGTGCAGGGAAGAGGGGATATAGGGGAAAAATGGGACAACTGTAATAGCATACTCAATAAAGTATGCAAAAGGGAAAAAAAAAAAAAGAAGACTTCATCCAATTATCCAAAAGTTCTTCCATATTATCCAAGCACAAACATCATCTACTCATTGGGTTTATCTTCTTTTAATAAGGCATTGTTGGTCCCAGCCTAACAGAACTAGGACCCAGAGGAAGAAGCCAAGCTTCTTCTCCCTCAACTAATGTAATAAAATAAAATAACCAGTCAAGAAAAGATAATTTACAAAAGCACTAAAAGGATAATAAAATGTTTTCCTACAATACTTACACAAAAGTTAATCTTATGGTTATTGGAGCATATATAAAAGTTCCTTAATTAATGATGTATTACCTTCATAGTGTTAAAAATTTCAAAGAAAAATTAATTGCACATGCTAAAAACAATAACTTAGAAAGTTCAGGGACCCTTTTCAGAAAAGCATTCTGTATGAAATAATAAAAGCAAATTTATGCTAAAAAAAATCAAAACAAGAAGAATGACTCCACAAAGAACTAAAAAGTAAAAATGTGAAAAAACTCAGAGGGTAACATAGCTCTAAAAAACACAGCTCAAGCAATCGTTCAATACAGAAGAATTCACTAATGAATGGATCTGCTCTGACACTTTTTTTCTTGCCCAGGGTGCTTAAAATTAAAATTTATCATTCTGGAGGTTGTTCACAGTTTCAGGTCCTAAAAATAATAGGCTAGATTGTATCATATTCAAATTATGTTTGATTAGACAGCTATGGATTAATAGGAATAAATTACTATTCATGTATAGTTTTTAAAATTTCTCAAAGTTTAACCAATTTAGTAGAAATTACCCTGAGCAATATTTCAAAGAAGTTGTATGTTAATTCAAAATTGTAAGAAGACATTTACAAATGTAGTCAGAAATGTACATTTTAATTCTTGGATGAAAGACCACTGGCCATGTTAACAAAAAATCATATTAACAAAATTGTCCACATAACTAAATGTATTAATTAAAAATACATCTGCATGCAACAAATGTTTAATGAATAACATCCAAGGACCAGTTAGTGTTCTAGGAATTGATAGTATACCAATAAATATGAGATTGTTCTTCTCATAGATGTTATATTCTAAAAATAGGGAAAAAATAATATTAAATAAATGATTCATAGATACACAGATAGAGAAGAAAATATCTGGTAATTCAACTTATCGTGGAGAGAAAAGAATAGGAGCATGTAACAGAGAGTGACAGGGTGACTCTGATAGTCTAAAAGATATCTAAGAAATGACTAGTCTTTGATACAGTCAACACAGAAGCAGAGAATTTCAGGAAGAAGGAGCAGCTAACAGCAAAGCCATAGTGGTGATAGAGGAGATGGAAGAGAGGATTCTGTAGAAAGACAAAGACTTTGGATTTTATTTTAACTATCAGAGTGTCACTGAACATTTTTAAAAAGGGGTGAACATAATTTTATTTGCACTTTTTAAATAAGTAAATATATATATACGTGTGTGTGTGTGTGTGTGTGTGTGTGTGTGTGTGTGTGTGTGTGTATCGGCATTGGGGAGAGGTGACAGCAGCTTGCACCATGGTAGCTATAATGGAGGTGGGAAGAAATGAAAAGACTCAGCACAGTGCTCTAATATCTGCTTCATAGGACTTGTTAATAAAGGTATGAGTGAGGGAAAGGAGGGAACCTGGATTACTCCTATGCATTGACTGGGGTAAACAGGGTCACAGCACAATGCTAATGACCAAAATGGAGCAGACAGGATACAGGACCAGTCAGGAGGGGACTTGGCTTTTGGTCCTCTTATGTTTATCAGCATCAGGATGATATTTAAAGACATGGGACTCGATGAAGTAGCTCAACAACATCAGTGAGGTTTATAACACAACTTGGAAACCCAAGGCTAAAGATATTGGAGAAATGGTTTTAAAATGTCCAGTTCATTATTTAATGATATACTTTTCATGGAGGTTGCTTAATCATATATTAGGAAATTGAAAAAGTAAAACCAGAAATAAACATATAACTGGATATTTAGTTTTAGTGCAGATAACTGGATTAATATTTTTAAAATAATTTAATGGCAGTACATAAAAATGTTATTATATAAATAAATATGATCTCACCTTTAAAAGGAATTTAATAAACATATTAAACTAATGAAGAGAATAGAACCACAGGCATGGAAACATGGATCAAACTGAAAGTGACCAGAGCAGAGGGAAGGGTTGTAAGGGTAGAAAGAAGGGGAGGGAACTAGATAAAGAACATGTGTGAATGACCCATGGATAAGGACAACAGTGTGGGATTTGACTGTGGGAGCAGGGGTAAGGCTGGGAGAAGGACGGCAAAGGGGGAAACTGGGGCAACTGTAATAGAATAACAATAAAAATTAATAAAAATAAAATATAAGTAAATAAATAATATGGATTAGAATTTTTAGGAGAATGAGCAGCAGCAAAAAAAATTTAATCTCACTTAAAAAAAATAAAAGGTCCATTATAATAATTATAAAATGGAACATGGATACTAGACACTATTAGGTTTTGGCAACACAGAATCTAAATACCATTTATATTTAAACAAAATTTCAAAATATATGCAATCAGGACTGCACCTTCCAAGATAAAGACAAAAAGGGAATAGAGAATAACATCTTGAAAGTTTAGCTCAAGGCATTAACTACAAACCAAGAATTTTCTCTATTAAGTAGCCAAATGTAGCAAAATATAAATCTGCAGACTGCTAACCTATGCTGAATACACAGCCTCAATGCTTTTATTAAGTACAAGTTGGGATTTATTGAGAAAGTCTGGTACCCCATGAATTGGAGTCAGAGTAAAAGGAAAGAATCACAAACTTTAAGAATACAGAATCCCAAACTTTTCTCTATAATTGTTCTAGTTGAAGATATATTAATGTCTTGATTCATTAAGTTGAAAGTTATTCAATATCTTAAACCCTTTCACAAATAATAAAAAGAATTTTCAAATGTTTTAAATCAACTTAACCTTTGCCTTATATACTATTTGTTTTCTGACTTTTTATCTTCATCCCTGTATATTTAATTGAAGGTTATTCCTATCACGGTCATTATAATTTTATACAAACATTATTTTATGTGAATTTTTTCCAGATTATTTGCCTATGATTTCTTCTTGTATTTCAAACCTGGGGTCTGGGATCATTTTACTTCTTTCTAAAATACATCCAGTCAAACTTTCTTTGGTGAGCATATATTACATCTTGTGTATCTGAAAATGTCTGTTTTCCCTAATCTATGAAAGATATTTTTAGTGTGTAAAAACTGTGAAGTTGACATGAATTTAAAGATTGTTAATCTACTGTTCTTTGGTTTCCATTAAGCTTTTGAGAAATCTACCCTCAGCCTATTTTTTATTCCTTTGTGCTTGATATTTTTTCTCTCTGACTGCTCTTAGGATTTTAGCTTCCATAATAGTTCTTCAAATTCCCTACAAAGCACCTAAGTAAGATTCTCTTTAGACAGCTTCATAGTGTTTGTACATTTCTGCCTTTCATTATTTCCATAAAACCATCATCTATTATGTTTTTAAATATTGCTATTCTTCCATTTTCTTTATTCTGTCTCTCTGAAGCTCTAGTTAGATATTAGTGTTCATTACAGATTTCATATTTCTTAACCACTTCTTCAAATTCTATATCCCCTTGTATTTTCCATTGTATTTTGCTTAGCTTCTGAAATTCTTGTTTAAAAACATGACTGATTGAACAGACTGAATAGCAAAAATGCCTCACCAGATTATTCAGGCTGTCTATAGAACCTTATTTATTTTATTTTATTTTTATTATTTATGCTGTTAGAGTTATTCCAGTTTTTGCCTCCCTTTCCCCAACCAGCCCCATCCACTTCTTTCCCTAAATCAATCCTCATATTGTTGTTCATGTCCATGGGTTGTGCATAAATGTTCTTTGGTTAATCCCTTCACCATCATTCATCCTGCCCCCTACCCCCTGCAGAACTCTACTTATTTTTAATCTAAATTTCTTCAAAATTATTGATAGATTAGAAGCAGAAAATTAAAGTATTACTTTTGCATAAACTACTTAATTCTCTTTAATTATAAAAGTGGAAGAGAGACAAAACTCACATTTTTGCAACTATCCATAAATGCCACACTATATGGTTTAGCACTCATTTAACAGGATTTTTGTTCTTTATTTTATTTCTAAACTTTTCAGAGTGTTACAGAAAAAAGTTACTTTCACTCCAGTTAAATATTATGAATGCTTAAACACTTCTGGTTTCATGTGATTCTACATCCATCCTAAACCTTGTGATTAAACATTTTTAGTAAATTGCCACCAGTTCTATCCTTCACAGGTTATCTCAGTTCCCCTTCACAATTTCCAATTTTAGCAAAAGCCCACAGTTGAATTTACCTGCTCTTTTTTGAAGTTCCAGGAAAATATCATAAAACTATGATGAAGGACTTCATTCTTATTATCCCCAACCTCACTGTTTCACAAAGCCTTTAGCCATCTATAAACAGCGTTCTTTCATATTTGCTGTAACAGCTCTTCTAAATTTTGACATCTCTCCCAAACACTACTCTACTACTCTTTATCTAATGGTGACTCAGGTATCCTTATTTCATTCCTTTGTTACCCCTTTTCTTATATTTGCTCTCTCTTTCCAAACAGTTGGACTTCAATAAATGTTTGACAAATATATTAATAAATAGACACATTCAAAGTGAAAGCAAAAACAAGTGATTTAATAGCAGAATGTGAATTAGCTTACTCATTTTGTGTAACTAAGTCTGTTCATAATTAAAGGAATCTTTTTAAAACCTTTCCCACAGATGAATCTACCTAATTTAAAAGGAACGATTACACTGTGAATGTAATTTATGCTTATGGCTGGTATTAAAAGCATATGAAAGATTTAGTGTGTACCCTGAGTATGTGAAATTTAAAAGGAGATCCTTTCTATTTTTTCAGAATACAAAATGTAATTGGACATGAGTTCAGATTAGAACTTTGATGAGTGGTGCTATAGGACTTTTAATAATTCACCTTGTTCTTCATTTCACACATTAGATAGTACATCTGCTGCTCTTCATTTGTTGAATATCAGGATTATTTTAAGTTTTTACCTTTTGGAGTTATTATTTGAAAATATAATTCATAAAGGCCAATAAGAAACAAATTATGGAAATATCTTATCCTTTTGAGAATTTAGGAAATTTCTAAGCCTAGAGAATATTAAAAATGGTTAGAAAACCATCTGTCCTGAATGGAATAGACATTAACTTGACTATAATTAGGAGATTGACTGTGCATTCTGAATTTTGACAAGCTAGAAATATGTCCACACAGTTGCTAAAGTAAGTTTTTATAACAAGATTGTCAGAAAGAAAATAATAAAAACATATATAAATACATAGACCTTTCCTCTTCAAGGAACAAAGAAATCAACACCAGGTACAACTCATACACTTCCATTTTTAGTTACAACAGCATTGATGTCTGTGTCATTGTATCACTGGAAATATAGAAGGAATGCCTAATAAGCCACAGTAAGATTTCATTATAATCACTTTTGATGTAGCAGATACACAGTCAAAGACCATTTCCACTCAGTATAGTGAATACCTACAGATGTTTAAAAATAAAAATAATTAACAATGTTGACAGAATAGTTTATAATGTATGGAATGTGAAAACTTTAGAAGAATGTTCCTTTTATGGTCTTTTTTAAAGCTCAGTATTTGCTAAAGTAGTGAAAGATTTAGCAGACCCAGAAAGTAACATTGTGTTGTATGTGACAGGAAGGAAGGTCCAAGAATGAGTGGCATCCTGCAGATGACATGTGATAATGGCCACTATACATACAGTCACAAGTTTCCTTCTCTGGGGCTTCTTGACACTACATTCTGTGAAATTTTTACTTATTAAAGTGTCTAATTATGTATACTATGGTATCTTGACAACTGAAATGGTTGAATCTTTGAATTTTTAATACATTTAGCATAAATTGTAACATAATATAATTTTTAAAATTGAATTTTTAAAAATTAACCCCCCAAAACACCTTATTTCACTGTATAAAAATTATGTGGTAATCTCATTCCATATCATGGCTTCATTAAACATCAATGTTTCAGTAAATAATCTGTTTAATTTAAACAGGTCATCTAAATCTTTACATTTACTATTTCATAGGATAGTCATCTTCAAGCTCAATGTTTCAAAGTCATTTACCAGCGGTGAGAAAAAGAATAGATTATGTTTGAGGACATATCAGTTCTTTCAGTCTATAAAACTAAATGAGAAGAGCAAAACCTCTGAAGGAAAATAGAACTAAATTTCATCCTATTTCTGCCATTTATCATAGGGATTTGATCAACTTAACATGGTATCTTCAGTCTCTTGGTCAGTTTAAAAGGAACATCTGTATTATGTGGGGAAACTTTGTGTGTGTGTGTGTGTGTGTGTGTGTGTCCATGTTAACACATAATGTATGAAGTGCTGACATGAGGACTAATTGCCATGTACCCAACAATAAATGAAGAAAATAAGTGTCAACATTAATGTACTGCTCTGTGTAAGAAATGGGTCCCTGTCTTCAAGTAATTACAAATTTATCTTCTCCTTTTCAGAGCTTGATCTTGGTAAAACTAATGCAGCAAGTTAAGATAATTTTGACCAAAAATTCAAGAATGCAAACATAACTTTTATTTCTCTGAAAATTATTCTCTATTTCAAACCACCACTCTCACTAAGGGTGAATAACAGTCAATCCGACCAACCTGTCATTTTAGGTGTAAACAAAAGTTAGACAGTTCCCCAGACTACTAAGCCACTTGTGTTCAGGAGAGGCTTTAATACATGCTGTCTAGAGAGAGACTGGGAATCTCACCCTTGGCCTCTAGCCTGCTGGGACCGACCCTGCTGGTCCCCAGGCTTGCATGTGCTGCCCTATGTAGCTGCTTCTTCCACCCCAATCACAAGACACTTTTGAGCTCACCAGCTCTGCTAGGTTCTCAGGTTACTGGATACTGGAATCTGGATACTGAATCTCAGCATTGGTTCTTAAGATTCATGCCAACTGGTCAGTGTATTTGCCTGCTGCCAAATATGCTCACATGGTTCAGGGAAATTAAAAGAGCAGGGAGATGCTGTTTTCCTGGATTCTCCACCTGCTCTCAGGCTCCCACTTAAGTTTGAAATTAGTCTCTCTGGTGGAACCTTAACCTACTAAGAACAGCAGCACTTTCCTTCTGGAGACATAATCCTTTGCTATTCTGTTCTCATGCCTTCAACCAGTCCTATGAGAGATTCTGTTCTCTGTTTCATAATAAAATACAACTATAATAACAATAATAAAATCTATAACTATTTCTGTTCCACTTTATATTTATGCAGACTTCCCTTCCCTGTTGCACAGAAAACCAAGGTCAAGTTTGAATGGAAAGGACTAAGAAGTAAACAAAAAAAGGTCAGGGATGATAAAAGCAAGGGCTTCATACTTTCACACTGCCATTCTGTCACACCAAGAACAGGGGTTTATAATGAAAAGTCACGATGTTGCAGTCCCTTAGCTTCTCTAGCCAAAGGATGCTTTCACAGACATAGTGTGATCTCTTTATTCAATAAAGCTTCTCTCAATTGATCATAATTAATTTGTTATAAATCTCTAAGGAAATCATTTAATGATGTTATTTATCCTTCCCCTAGGCAGTTATTGAGAATCTGTTATTGAACAGGACCTGTCTTAGCTGATGGAAATCCAGAAATTAATACATAGTCTCTAATCTCATACAATTCACAGTCTAGTGGAGATGATCCCCAAAACAGGTAGTGATGTTATGTTTTCATTTCTGTGTGAATGTTTCAGAGGAGCACCAACCGCAAACTAGGCTGCCAGGAAGGACTTCTTGGAGAAACTGCCATCTAGTTGAATATTAAAGGATTAACAGTTGCATATCAGGCAAAAAAATGAGGAAATGCTGTTTCCTCACTAAAGAGCAGGGGCAGCTGAAGAGAAAATGTGTGTAGGGATTTAGCTCAACCACAGCACGGGGCTGAAAAAACAAGAGTGCTCACAAGCTAGGCAACCACCAGTGAATGAACTTGGTTTATTTCTCTATGTTGACAGTGAGAGATCTTTGACAGAAAACCAGCAGGAAAATGGTCTGGTCAAACTGCCCATCAGATCAGCCATCTAGAGATGGTGCCTAGGTGGCTTCTAAATTGCACACACCTGATTTTTGTGCTTCGAAGTTGCCCTCTAGCTGTTCCATGCAACTAAGTCTTACTATGCTCAGTTTGTAACTTCCTAAATGCCAGAAGAATAGTTGGAACTCAGGTTCTAAGTAAAATTTGGTGAATCAAAAATTGAATAAGTAGAGAAAAAAATTTCTCCCCCTGTATTCTTAAACTGGAGAGATAAAGAAAAGCCAACACGACATGAGATGCCTCTCCCCATTCCGGGACAACCAACCATTCAGGTGACAGTATGAGAAAAAATAGCAAGTCTCCTGAGAAATAACTCTAATTAGATATTTTTGGTATATTTAAAATGGGGTAAATTTTAAATATAATAGGTATTATGTTTCTTCTCTTCTTTTCCACAAGGCTTCAAAAACAAAAAGAAGAACCATAATTATGGTAGAAACTCTGAAAAGTTGTTATTCTATAACCTGGTGGTTGAAATGCACACTCAATTTCCCAAAAAGCTTTCTTTCTTACTATTTAATAGCCTCTACCTAGAGCAGAGATTTTTTTCTATGCCCCATCATTATAACTGTTCTTTATCAAACTCTTTCTAGTCTTATGTTTTCCCAATAAAATAAGGGAATAAAAATACCAGTAAGAAAAATGTGTTTCTGGTCCACATATTCTATCATATTCTAAGCACACATATTTCACACAAGAGAATGGTGTTCTCTTCCATTCATTAGGATGTTAACAGAAATCTCATGTGTAATTTAAACAATATCATCTGCTTTGAATTAGCTGACAATTATAAAACACTCTACGTGACAACCAAGACTGCAGAATACACATTCTTTTCAAGGAAACATAGAAAATTCACCGAGATAGACCATATCTTGAGCCATAAGACAAGTCTCAATAGATTTTAAAACATTAAAATCCAGCAAGGTATGTTCCCAGGTCCTAATAAAATGATTTAGAAATGAATAACAGTATGTCTCTAATAAAGGCCAAATACTTAGCAATAAAAAAAATCACACTTCTGAAAAAAGTTGTTAAAGGAAAACTCAAGAAATTTTTTAATATGTAAATTGAGTGATTAAAAAAACAACATAAATTATGGGATATGGCTAAAGCAGTGTGGGAAAAGCATCCATTGTTTTCTAAATATATTTACATAGTAAATAGCTGTTGTCATCTATAGTGTGAAAAACTAAATGCACATTTTTGTGTTTAATGTCAATATATCTTTTACTTTCTTCTTCACCTGTTTTTAATTTTCATTAAGTTATGAAGTTACTATCTTATGTGCTCAGCATAATGATACTAAACAGAGTAAAACTGTGTTAAGTTCAAATAAGCTCTTCTTACACACTCACAAATATGATGGTTGTGCCCACATAAAAATGTTTCTTGCCATAAACAGATACATTCACAAGGGGGGACCCCCCAAAAATGGAATTTTTTTAAATTGTGTAATTATTCTTACATGTTTAAACTTCAGTCACCTTCAAAGTTTTCTCCATTTGATGAAATACAACTACTGAGACTTTTTTCCACTACTCAGAACAGTTTTTGAACTCATTGATTCTGATGCCTTCTGCTGTTTTTTGTTTGACCTCTTCCACATCAACAAAACATTTCACTTTGGGACTTTTCTCATCAGACAAAACAAAAAACAGTCACTTGGGGTGAAAGCAGGCGAATAGGTATGGTGGGGCATGGTGGGGGGTCATGTCATTTTTGGTCAAAAACTGCTGAACCCTCAGCATGGTGCGGGAAGGTGTGCTCATAAATCAGCTATCATGAAAGCAACAAATGCGTTGTCTTCAAAAAAAATTCACCAAAGCCTCTCACAACAATGCCAACTGGTACACTGATACAGACAGGTTCCTAGAACACTCACCTAGTGAGGGATACCTGTACTACAAGAAGCCTACCCCCTAGAAGATAATTCTGTTTTTGGGAGTCCCCTCTCATATACTCAGTCTTCTTTCCATGAAAAGCAGAACTGAATTAGAGAAATCTGATTTGTCCTATTGATTTGAATAACAGCTTAAACCTCTAATATAATTCACATTAACATCTGAAACCATTATACAACCATCAAAAGTTATTGGAGTTTTTCCACTATTGTAAATGTGTAATGTGGGAAATATTCTGACATTAGAAAATTCTCATAACCTGTGAGCAACAGAGCAAATAAGTGTGTATTAAATACAGACTTCCAAAGTAAGGGGAACTTTATTCCCTCTAAAAAGCTTGGAAATACTGTATGTTTACCTACAGTTTATACACACACACACACACACACACACACTACATATATAAACAAAGATTACTCACATAAACAAATAGTATATCAGCATTGTTTTAAAAAAAGCTTTATTTTTTCACTCTTTAAAACTGCTTCTGACTGTCCATTATCTTAAATTCTTAGGATGTGACATTCACATGTAAGGACAACATACATTTGTTGTTTTTTCCAGGTCTAATTGAACCTCTGTCACAAGATAGTCCAAAGGGACCTAAATCATTTGGATACTCAACAGAACATACAGGCCCATTTTACTGATGACACCACATGAACTGTACTTGATGAGCACTGCAGATTCCCTTGTTCAGGTGCACCTGTTCCAGAGAACAGGAGACAGGGACTTACCAGAGAAGTTCTCAGGAGTTCACTGGTCTGGGCATGCAGGGATAACCCTCTGAGGTAAAAGACAAGTCACTATGCTTCATGTCACCCATCACAAGGACAAAAGCCTCTTTGGGTATTGGAGGCAGCATACAGTGCCCCTGGGATTATTGCTCTGATTAATTTCTTAGGTGTTGCAGGTCACATTTGAGTGGGGCCCAGAGCAAGAAAGGACATGGAATCAGGAGCAGGTTGCCCCTAGTGAGACCATATACCAGTGGATTGCATATACAGACACCACCAATAATAGATGAGATTTCTGTGTGGGATCTCTGGCAAGCCCCCGTGGACATGCACAGGGCAGAATCAAACATCATATGGTCGCTAAACCAGTAACCTCTCTGGACTGGTTCTGAAGTCAGTGGAGAGGGGGAATTTCCCAATAAGCAGAGCATCTGACAGTAATACTTCATTCATTTTCATTACTCAGTATCTTTAAGCCTGTCTAGTCAGGATTCTGTAAAGAACAAATTATGACTTGTACATTTCCACCCACCTCAGGTGTACTAACACAGTTCTATATCGTAATGAGTATTATATGAGCTGAATTGTGGTAAATGCTTTTATTATGTCAGATATTAATCAAAAAATATATCGTGCCCCTATTTTTTTAATCACAGTAGCCAAAGCTACCTCACACAAAATCATTATCTCTCAGTTTTCATGCACAAATGCTGTGGTCAAGCAGAGACTCCAAGCTGGCACTCAATTTGAATTGCCCTGCAGCATCCCCTTAGAAGCAGTCCCGGGGACTGGAAGTACCACCTTGGCTGGTTACACTTAGGGCTTAATTTCATCCTTCAAGTATCTTCCCTCAACAATGAGCAGCACCAAATGCTTTACAGGAGGTGAGATGTTTCATCTCAACCTCTTTGCCATCTTCATATATTCCAAATTTTGCTGTAATTAAATCTACTTTTGATAATGTCCTTGGGTAAGCAGAATACATGAATTCCGTCACTCAGTTCAAATAATATGTAAGCAGAATAAAGTGTAAGGTCAATTAAAATAATATTTTCCAGCTGCATAAAAACTTTTATCAAACACTTTTTGGTTAGTTATGAAGGCCTACATTTTGTTTCTACAAAAGCTACCAGATTTGTTTGGCCAAAGGATTAAAGGAACTGAAATCCAAGAAGAATATTTCATTGTAAACCAAGGAAACCTGTAAAACTTTCTCACACAAACAAGAAAAGCCATTATCATCATAAATATAGGAGTAGATTAGAGATAAAGGACTGGTAGTCTAACATTTATGGAAAGAGTACCAAAATTCCAAATGTATGAACTCGGTTAAGAATAGAAACGATCTTAGACCCCAAATACTTGGACTGCCTTAATATTCACTCAGTCAAAGCTTTTAGCCTTTTCCTCCCCTAAACTCTCAAACACTTCTTTAATAAATGAATTTGGGAAAATTTGGAAAGAAATTACTTACAGTATTGGTTCTTAAGAGACATGTAACATAATCATTGGTGAAGCTCTTAAACAATACACAGACTCCAATAGCCACCATCCAAACCCCTAATTTGTAATCTCCCAAATTGGACCTAGTCATTTGTGTAATGTAAAAACCCCACAAGAATCCTTCACAATGTATCCACGTATCAAATTATCACATCACATATTTTAAGTATGTTATAATTTTTACTTGTCAATTATACCTCAGTAAATCTGAAAAAAGAAACCCCATGAATAATTCTGGTACATACCCTGGCTGAGAATTACTAACTACTTGAACAAATGTAAGTGTTGTATATACAAATTTGATCTCAGACACATAGAATACAAAACATTTTAAGTGATGTCTTGTTTGAAATCATACCATTAGGATTTTACTTAAGGCAGATTCGGTATGCTTAAAGAACTAGTTTGAGGACAAGGCAGGGAGTTTAACCACATGTGCAATATAGCTTTTATGGACAAGTATGAGTATGACGTTAATTTACCTATAAACTCAGTATATAGCTGTGGGGAGCTGCCTATATTGAAGATTATTACATCATTAATGGAGAGAAGAGCATTCCTCTGCCAATTAAGAAACTATGTATTATTACTATATAATTATACAAATGTTATGACGTGATTTCATTTTTTTATTGTTCAATTACAGCTGTCCGCATTTTTCCCTTATTACCCTCCCCTGCCCTACCCACCCCCCACCTTCCACATTCAATCCTTCCCACCTCTTTGTCCATGGGTCCTTTATACAAGTTCCTTGACTTGACCCTTCCCCTTCTTTCTCCCATTATCTCCTCCCCTCTGGTCATTGTCAGTTTTGTTCTTTATTTCCATGTCTCTCATTCTATTTTGCTAGCTTATTTGTTTTGTTGATTAGGTCCCACTTGTAGGTGAGATCATATGGTATCTGTCTTTCACCACCTGGGTTATTCACTTAGCATAATGCTCTCCAGTTCCATCCATGCTGTTGCTAAGGGCAGGAGTTCCTTCTTTCTTTCTGCTGCATAGTATTCCATTGTATAAATGTACCACAGTTATTTGATCCACTCATTTACTCATAGGCACTTAAGCTGTTTCTAAATGAAACATGTAGCCAGAAAACAAACTGATAACAGGTATATTAAGAGCATGCAAATTGGTCAGGTCCTGTGGGTACATTTCAGAGTGCATGTTAAAATAAACTGTTCCTAGGCAAGAGAAGTTTGGGTCTTCAGGACATGAGCTCCAAGTCTAGATGAGCTCCACTGATGAAACACTGTTGTATTGGTAGTGAAACCATACCACAATGTTGAAAGACAACTAGAAGATAGAGGCCCCACAAAAACAAATCTTCAGATACAGTGATTCTTCAAGTGTTTATTGTATATTATCCAGGTACTAAATTACATAATGATATTCAAGGATATGGAAGATCAATGTGATTTCTACCTCCCTAAAGCTTACATTCTTACAGATAAAACAGTTTCAAACTAGAGTTAATAGTGCTATTAAAAAACAAACAGCCAGGATGCTGAAACAGAGAACAATGGACATGATAACATTAGAGGAGTAGTTGGTAAAGAGCTCTGTGAATATTTAAAATTTAAGCTGAAATGTAAAGGAAGAACCTGACAGGCAAAGAGGCTGAGATGGCCTGCATCCTTTGTGTGAACATGCTTTCTATATTCAAGAAATGAAGCAAAATGAATGTTGCTAAAACCCCTAGAACAAGGTGAAGGTTGATGGAAAGCAAATCGGCACAGTGGCAGCAGAGAGTTACTCAAAGTGCAATTAGAATCCATATTTGGGGAATAATGTCAAGAGTTTAGCTTTGTCCATAATACTTTTCAGGTGTCAGTGAAAAGTGCAAAAAAATTCATAAAAACAGGAGTGACCCAGGAGAAGACACTGAAGATCATCTACCTTCAGAGAATAAAATAAAGAGGAGGGAACAGAAAGAGGGCAGAGAAACACATGGGTGTGGGCTCTGGATAAAAATGTTGCAAAGTTCATGGGGGTTCTTGAGTATCAGGAAAAAAATTAACAGTTGTTATTTGAGTATAACCTAAATATATTATCTATAGAAACACCTACTATTTCTCTCAATGCTGACAGTGGGAAACATTCACATTGCACTCTGATGCAGAGTATGACCAGGAAACAACAGAGGAAAATGTGCGTTGCTGCCAAGAAGCCATGTGGGGTTCTACCACCTCTCACCTGTAAGTTCCAGAGTCAGAGGTTTGGTGAACGAGGAAAGGAGTCTTTTATTCAAAGGCTATACAATTTTGGAAGAATAATGGGCTTTTTCCTCAAAGCCCATTCCCTTCAAAACACTGAAAGACAAATAATTCCTTCACCCTTTGCCAGATCAGTTCAAGACTGTGCCTGGAAATCCTTTTCCCATTTAAAAGTACCACTTCAGGGAATACACTGGTAGCCGTAGCATGATCATCCAGGTGGCTTAGCTGTTTCCCAGTCACAGTCTGGTTCCAGGCATCTTTTGGAGTCTGTGCATGCCAGTGTCCTAATCATTGCACACTGACCTTTCCTGTGGCCGTTTCCTGCCAGCCCAGTGCCTGTGCCCCATCCCTTCGGCCATCTGCTTCCTAGTGCATCTGTGCACCAGGCCAAGCAGGGTCATACTGAACAGTGCCAGTCACCAGTGCTGCCAACGGTTCTTGCATGGGGAGGGGTACAGGGCTTGTCACCTGGTCACGCAGTCTCCAGGGTCCACTGTCCCAGGAATACTCAGCCCTCCAACCCCCAATAGGGCTGGTAACAGAAAGGAGAGAGAACAAATCTTTGTGCTCCCTCCGTTTAAATCTCCCACTCCAAAATTCTGCACCTGTCGAAGCCAGTAGGAGGGTTTTTCTACTGCCCAAACATTTCACTACCCTGGTGCATACTCTGCAGATTTCCATCTGCTGTGCCACGCCATGCTGCCCAATTGCCGGGGCAACACACACGCTGGTGCTGGGCTGGTTCACTGCCCAGCTCTAGCTTGTTTACTATTGCCTAGGGCAGCCATCTCCTATGGCCCCTCCCTTTTTCTCCTGGGGGAAAACAGGTTCTTTCACACTGCCTGGGGGATCTCTCCCCTCTGCCCAGTGACTTGTCCAGATCCCTCCTGTTACAGTGTGACCAATTTTACAGAGCCATGAGCTCTCCCCTGATAGTTCTGTCAAAGATACAGCCCTGCCTCTGGTCCCCGGTGGCATTTTGGTTCTGGTTGGTAGACCTAATTATGTAACCAAGTGACAAAGTGAGGAAATTCCCCAATGACAGACTACATGAGCACTAGCAATGACTCTTCTGCTGTAAAGACAGTGAGACTTCATTGAGGGTTGGGAAAGAAAGGGAAGCACTTGGGCCTCAGCTTCATTAGGGTAAGAACCAGCACCCAAATATGTGCCCGGAAATTTTATCTGCCGCATCCAATATCCAGTCCAAGGAAGGGTTCAGCTCATTGCCTTTATCCAGCTGCTGATTTTACAGGAAGAACCTGGACCTTCCCTTCATGTGTAGTTGAGTGGGAAGAGAAAGACTTTGGTGGAGCTACTACCTACATTTTGAGGCTTAACCTCCTCTGTAGTTTCTCGCAAATTTTCCAGCTTTCCTGCTATATCTAACCTCTGGCCTCTGGCCTCTGATAACTCAAGGCTTCAAGACCTGGATTTCTGTTATCCCCACCTAGACTGAGAAGTGCCATCAGGACCTAATTTTTTTTTTTAATGCAAACACACAAATCTTATTTGATAAAGTTTTCAATTTTCAAGGACCTAATTCCTTCCAGTTTCTGCCTATTTTGGGTTGTTCTTTAGTTCCTTCAAATAGGTGTTTTGCTTTAAACCATTTTTAAACATATTATAAAAATATTATTACCGGAAGATTGGTTAGTTTGACAAGATACTCTTATACCAACAGCTATAGCCCCAACTCTACAGAAAAAAAACATTGTTGGCATCACCAGTGGTTCCACAGCCTACATCCATTGGTCAATTATCAGTCTCCAACCTACCCAAACTTCCAGTAGCATCTGATACTCCTGGACTCACTTACCCTCCAGGGAAATATCCTCTCCTGTTTTCCTCTTAACTGGCATCTTCTTAGGCTGTTTTCCTGTTTCTTTCTCTCCTTCCATACTTCTTAACATTAAACATATATCATGATTCAATTTTGCAGCTTCTATTTTCTGCTTACAAGAATTTCCTTGGGGATATCATCCAATCTAGTGGCTTTAAAAATATCCAAATTTATAGCTGTTGTCCTTGAATTCTAGGCATATCTTTAACACACTGATTACCATCTCCACTTTTAATGTTACATCCCCAAACATGTTTAAGTTACATTCTTCAATATATCATTATTGGTTATTCCAGACATCCAGCTGCTCAGATAAACAAAAATATTGAGGTCTTCCTTGAATGTTCTGTTTTGTCATACTCATATTCAAAATGTCAAAATATTTAAATACTCAACCCTACAAGACTTCTCTTCGATCACTGGATAAAGTCCAAATTCTTAATGTTTTATAATCTTCTACATAATATTGGTCTCTATCCCTAAAGAGTTTCAGGTTTTTATTAATGATAGTCTTTCTCCCCACATGGATAATATATATTCATGTTCTAACTCTAGTCTTTCAAAACTTCTTCCCTTACTTTAGCAGTCTGGTTTAGCTTTACATTGATCCCAGGATGCTCATTACTCATCATAGTTTTTGTGCATTCGGCTGAAACACAAAATTGTAAGTCATTCATAACAGCCCACCTTTCTCCCATGTACTACTGAATTCCAAATATTCAGTTAAAATATAATATTTGTCAAAAATAAAATATAAAGTTTTTAGAACTGAGTAAACCAAGGCTTGCTTGTGGCTATGGAACAATGATGTGGAAAAGCAAGTACCTGAATCCAAGTTTTTCTAACAGTACATTCTTTCTATATAAAACATGCATTGATTACATAATTTTCTTATAGGATTACTTAAATAACACATTTATCATACCATATTACATTTTTTTCCAATAAAAGTTATTAATCATCCCTAGGAATTCTTTTTACAAAATGAGTTTTTCTATAGCAATATGCAAAGTGTGGCATAACAATGATATATTCCTCTTTAGACATACATATTGGGTTGGCCAAAAAATTCCATATAGTTTTTTTCCATAAAATAGAGGACACATTTTTCATTTTCACCAATAACTTTATTGATTTGGATATTTTGAGTATGTCAGCTATCTCCCATGCAGTAGAATGTTCATTACTCTCAATTAATACTCACTATCAACTTCAACTGGTCTACCTTACCATGGAGTATCATCCGGCAAAATATCTCCAGCACAAAGCTACAAACCATTTTTGACATGTTTGATCAGTCACAACCCCTTCTCCATACATTATACAATCTTTTTTTTGCTTTTCAGTTGTATTTTTACCTTTCTTGAAATAAACATAACATGCTGAAAATGTTGCATATTTTCTTTCATCTTTGATATTAAAATAGCTAGACAAAAATTCACCTATTTTGATAGGTTTTTAAGTGCATGCTGATATGACAGCTGTCACAATACAATCTAACAAAATTGTTTCAAATGAAATTAAAGATAACTAAGTGCTACCAGAACCATCTTATGGAAAAAAACCAAATGGACTTTTTGGTCATCCCAATATTTATGTATCATTAGTCTTCAAACCACTTAAAATACTTTTCATGGGTTGCACATCACAACACAGTGAGAATTGTTCCTGGTGAATTTGACAGATCATGAAGTCAATTCACCGGGGAGGGTGTCACAAGTGCAACTCTCAGCTGCTCATGTAGAGAACTCTGAAAAGTTAGTCCCTGAGACAGGAGAATGTGGAAGCAAAGCATCATCAAATGACAGTCCATGTCATGTCAAGTCTGTGGTGATGTGCATTGCACTGAAATTCCTCAGAGAAAACAGTAAAACAGAAAGCACAACATGACAAACATTAATAAAGAACAAAGTAATAGTCATTGTTTGAAGGTTGGTCTTCCCTACAAGACATACATCAAAGCAGAAAACTTCTTTCTATCCCACTGTAAAGTCTAAAATTATTTCTAATGGCTGACAGATAGGGCCTGTGATTGTCAAGTAAAGGAACAAATGTTTTTCTTGGTGCACGGTGAAGTGTTTTATGTGAGAGACAACAGGTTTTGGGGTCAGTCTCTCTTGGTCAGTCTTCCCTAGTTGAGAGCTATGTGCTCTTGCACATGTTACATAAACTGTGAGCCTCAGCCTTACTCTGTAAATTGAAGAAACATTTTTTACTCTCAGACTCCTTTTTGAGTCCAGCTAGTAATTCAAAAATTAGTCTTAAATGATATAAGCACAGAATTAAAAGAAAGAAGGAATATGGGATACCAAAGCTAGAATTGAATTGGAAAACTAAAATGAAGTTTATATACGAAGTTCACGGTACACAAAAATACTCAGAAAACCAAACACTTTCTTTTTCCCCAAAACACAATCTATAAACTTTTTTCCTTCACTAAAAGTTAACTGTTAGTGCTCAGAAGTGCCTGGAAAGGAAAATATCAAACAAGAAAGAGTTTGTGTTAAGGCAGCTAAGTCTGCTCCTGGTATACCTCGACTTCCCTCCTCCTCTAGCATTGATTTCTACTTTGTTCAGTGCGTCAGGTGCTACTTTTTGGCATTTAAATTTGCATCCTTTCAAATGTTTTTTAAATCTTCTATTATTACTATGTGAAGCTTTACACACTAAAGTCTTGGAGAGAAGAACAAAGAGAGAGAGAAAGAGAGAGAGGGAGAAAGTGTAGAATCAGGGGAAACAAAAAGAAACAAAACCCCTTCATCATGGCATCTTCTGTGAATATTCCACTGTCCTGACTGCATTGTCTGGCCTGTGATCTGGAAGTCAGACTCAAGTAACGGTGCTGGATGGACCCCACCCTCTCCTCACCTGAATGGCAGGAACCGCATGAAAGGAAAATGCCCTGGTACCCAGTTGTCATTTCACTGAGTTCTCTCTCAGATGCCTAATAACTTAATCATGTTTTTAGCATTAAAAATTAGCCTTTCCATTAAAAATTATTGATGACCCTGCCATCGATTGAATTGTCTCCCCAAAATTCAAATGGTGAAGACTTAACACCCAATGTGACTGTATCTGGAGTTACTAATTAAGATAAAATGAGGTCATAAGAGTGGGGCTCTATCAGATGAGATTAGTGTCCTTATGAGAAGAGATACCAGGCAGCTCAGTCTCTCTCTGCCAAGTGAGGACACAGCAAGAATGTGGCCATCTGCCAGGCAGAAAGAGAGCTCATATCAGAACCTGAATGGACCAGCACCTTCATCCTGAACTTCCAGCCTCCAGAACTGTCAGAAAGTAAACTCCTGCTGTTTAAGCCACTCAGTCAGACAGTATTCATCACAGCAACCTGACTGACCAACAGGCCCTGTTTGACTTCCCACAAACAGTCCCTTACTGTGTCGTTTAAAAATACACTAAAGGACTGATTGCATCTGAGTATAAGAGTGATTTCAGAAGCAGAAAAAGACCAATTACCTAATAATTGTCACCTAACATCCTCTAAGCTTACTCTCAATAATATGAAGAAGCAAAGAAGTTTTCATGCATTCATTCATTCATTCACTCACTCAAAGGGAATAACTGAGTGCTTACCGTAGGCCTACTTACAAGGACAGTAAGATTGTTGTGTTGCCAACAGGCAATTTAGTAGATTACAAAGACACACAGTCTAGCAATTATGATGCAAAAATCACAAGTTAAAAGTAAAAGCTATTTATAGATGATTATAACATCAAAGAGAAAAGACAACTAAACTGGAGTAAAGGAAATAAGAAAAAGGACAATATACATATTGGGAGCTACCCAAAAGACCACGAGCTGATCTCTTAATCACTGTAGTATGTTCAGTACAGGCCATCAAGTGTATTATCTTAAGAAAGCACTGAGCTTGCCAGGAACCCAAATGCAAACTAGACAATCCCTTACCCCACAAAGAGGAAAAGATAAGTCTAATTTGTAGCTTCTGGGTTATTTTACCCTGCATGTACACTTTGTGAGAACAAAACAAAGACATGATTAACCTTCATTTAATCAGAAGGCTTCATCATTTAAGCAAAGAAGTTTTGCTGTGGTGAATGTGATGGTTTGCCAGGTTACAGGGATCTGCTCACAATGCATTAATTGTTTTTGTGGATTTAACAGAACTGCCATGGGTAAAGATGCCTGATAATTTGCCTTCTGGGTTAAAGTCATAGGGGTCACAGTAAACACACAGTAGTGATGGCCAGGGGACCAGTTGGGTCTACCAATACCTCAGGGCTGGATATGATTTAAAAGTTTTAAAAATTAGCATTCTCATTATGAAATGAATAAATGTGTAATTATGAAATTCCTTCTTTCTTTTTGATAATTGTTTTTAACACTATGAAAGTGAACCTAAAGAATATAATTTAAATTTTTTAAAGCACTATAGAATAAAGAAACATCAAGGTAAGTAATAGAAAAAGGAAAGATTTGTTCTAAGAGCTTCACCTAAGAGCTTGGGCCTACTATTTTCAAAACATTGTCCCTTCCCACCTGCAGTGACCTCTAGCTGTTCTAACTGAACTAGCTGCCTGAGGGAGGAGAGAAGAAAAGTGAAAAAGGGAGTCCCAAGGCACCTTATGTGGAATACCTAAGTGTTAAGTACCTTTGCTTATGCAAAATCCTAACACTGTCATCACTGAACCTGCCCCATTTACAGAATAGTCTTTCCTCTTTGTAGCTGAGGGGTAAGAAGGGAAGACTGGGAGAAGGGCCTTGTCATAGATACCACTCTCAGAGAAGCAGATGGTTGTGGCAGAGACTGTTCAGGTAAAGGTGTTCTAACATGGATCCAGACATGAATTCAAAAACTATTGCATGTCTGTGGTTTGCTACTACACCTAGAAAGGAGTAGAGGTTTTAAACAAATGTACTAATCAGTATAGGGTATTATGGAAGCATTTAACAGAGGAATTAACCTGGTCCTCAGAATTAGTAGAGGCTGCATTAATAAAATTCTATCGATAACTCAAGAAAGGAAATGGTTCCCTATCAATGGGGCAAGAACAACAACTGGTTGAGAGGACTCTGGGACAGAAGATAAAAAGGGGAATTACTGGAAATGAGTCAGGCCAGAATGGAATAGACTGACATAGGGTATGTAAAATGCAGGCAGTAGAAGAAAGTGATATAAGAAAAAGTTGGAAATGTAGTCAGGAAGCTTATAGGCGATACCAAGAATGAGGCTGTTTATGCTAAGAGTGACACAATGAATCTATGTTTTTGGAGGGGGACAAGCAATGGGGTGAAGGCGTACAGGTGTTAAACACAATGTTTAAATGAAGCTGAAACCCCACATGGCCAGTACTGCACTGAATGTTAGCAGAAAATCTGAAAATGATGAAGACTTGAAGCATTTTATAAGGGCTGTGCACACACTTCTTACAGAAATTTCCTTTAGAATACATTGTAGACATGCTTCCTCTCCATGATCGTTAATTTTGTGTGAACTGGCCAGGCTGGGGTGCCCAGTGGTTTGGTCAAACAGCAGTCATGATGTTGCTGTGAAGGTATGTTTAGATGCGATTAACACATAAATCAGTAGACTTAGATTAAACAGATTACCCTTTATAATGTGGTTAGGCCCCATCCAATTGATTGACAGCCTTAAGATACAAGGAAGAGGTTCCACAAAGGAAGAAGTTCTGCTTCCTGACTATTCACAATGCCAAGTGCAACGGAGGTCTCCCACGGGTTTCTAGTCTCCCTTCAGAGGTTGGCCATGCTGGACCCCTAGGTACACAATCATGCAGCCAATTTCTTAAAATAAATCTCTCTATATACATACATCCTATTAGTTCTGTTTCTCTGGAGCACCATAGCAGATACACTCCCTTTAAAGGTTCCTCCTCATGGTGATCTGCTCCCTTAGGAAGTGAGGCTTTCTCTCAGTCACTGAGCTTTACTGTGCCTCCTCCTGCCAACTCTCTGACCCGTCTTGAATATTTCTCTTGCTCTGGCATATTCTAATTTCTCTGTGTCTTAGTTTTGTCTTCAGTAAAATTAAATTATCTAGCCCTAATTGTTAAATGTTAGAATTAAATCAATATAATATATAAGAATAGTTGTTACATATACAAGCAGTAATCATTCCACAGTGCATATGTGTATCAAATCATCACATTGTACACTTTAAATATATATAATTATATTTGTTGATTATTCCTCAATAAATTTGAACAAGTAAAAATAATTAAATTTGAAGATATACAAACTAAGACACATATTGTAGACATTTTACACCAGTTGAACCCAATTCTAAACTTGTTACTTTAAAAAATACATCAGTTGTTAATTCGGTAGAATACTAGAAACATATATTTTGATGAATTTGTACATTTCTAGTCACTGCCTCATCTTCAACAGTTATTGTTGAGCACTGTGTTGTTATCAGTCAACTGTCAGAGAAGGTTATTAACTTCCACACAAGGCAGTTATTCAAGATAAATGAACCTTCTCCAGAGGTCATATTAGGGAATGACAGAAAGGAAATAATCTTACTTGCAACTATCTTTATAAAACATGCTCTGCCTTGCCCATTCTCAAACTATTGCTTATTTCTCTCTTGTGTATTATTTATCCCTCTCATTCACAAACTGCACACTAATTAAAAAGTGATTAAATGAAGTACTAGAAACATTATGTTATTTGAAGGGGAATGCCAAAAGAACCAAGTGATTAAAAATGAAAATGTTATAAAGGTGTTTGCATTTTACATCTGCACTTATGAAAAACAATAAAGTAGGAGAATGAGATTAATAAAATGAAAATAAAAATATACTTTTAGCCTGAATTTCCTATTCCTATCTGTAAATTAAGGTTGTATCTGAATACTCAACTGAGAAATTGAACAGCTATACTATCAAATCATTACATGCTACAAATGAAAGACACTTGGGCATGAACAAGTAACAGTTTCAATTCTATCAAAATCTCATACTACTATAAAAAATTTAAATAGAAGGAAAGAAAAATATTGAAGAAAAATAAAAAATAAGTCATAATTCCAAACTCATGTTCTCAACCCCCTTTATGCCTCAAATTTTCTCAATATAATCTCACCATCTCCCAATAAGCCACTTTGAAGCTAAACCAACAACCTTCTTTGACATCCTCCCTAAATCTCCTTTATCCAAGTCATCACACCCCCTGTGTTCTCAGGTTACTTACTGTGTCTTACTCAGACAGCCCATATCCTACTTGGCCGTGTATGTTCACTTACGTTCATTTCATACTTCTTCTATAAGGCTCTCAGTTTAGTTCAGCTAGAAATTCTCTTTTGGTTGTACTTCTGTCCACAAAAATGCCAAGTGTAATATAAGTGCCTCTTTTTTTGTTATATTACATTAAACATTGCAAGAAGATTTGTTTTACAGACTGGTTTCTTTAAAAACTATTCTTTTACTTTTAATTTCAAGGATGTGGGGTTGATGAGGACTTTGGTAACAAAAAGCTACTTAAACCAATGTCAAGATTTACTCCTCTTTATAATACCATTATTAACATATAAAACATTTTCTCCAAGTATATTTTTTAAATGTCTCAATAAAATATTATTAAAAGTTAAATTATTTAGCATGATGTTTTAAAAACAAGCACTGCTAAAAAGAGTCATAACTATGAATGTCAGGGTACAAGAAAAGTGGTAAATTTATTAATGATTTATAAAATCATTTATAAAACCCACAAATGCTTTTTTCGCATTATCCTGAAAGTCATCTATGCCACGTGTGTATACAATACGCCCTATATCCTCAGTGAGGCACAATATAACTAAAAATACTTAGTTTTGCTATAAAAAGAGCATTTTATTTGGCATTTAATGACAAGAGGGGCCAATTAAGTTACAATAAGTTATCATTAGTAATGCATTAACCTATAACATTGTTTAATATTCATAACTGTTCGTAGGTGGCAGTGTCAGAGGTGAAATATTTTTAAAATGCCTTTGAAACAGAAGGGAAAAAACTAATATGCCTTTCAATCTGAAAGTTCCATTCATAAGCAGGCATGCATACAATCAGGCCTTTGGAAAAGGGGGATAGAACTTTTGCAATCAATTTATCACTTCAAAAGGGCTATTATAGAGTGACAAATAACTTTATGTGCACACAATGTGATCATTTTCTTTTTCAGAATAAACATGAGCTAATGAAAAGGGCAGAAGACTCAAAGACAAATATTGTGTTCTCTCCCTGGCTTCACCACCTGCTGCCCAGATGACCTCTGTCAAGTTACTTAGCACCTCTGTGCTCTGTTACCTCATCTGTAAAATGAGAAAGGTGAGCTCAGGGCCCTCTCAGGTAACCCCAAGACCTCAAATACTAAACTTCTAGGAATATATACAAGGGGGAACCCCCCCATAAAAAACAGAATTATCTTCTGGAGGGTGGGCCCCTTGTGGTACATGCTTTCCCCACTAGATGAATGTTCTACGAACCCATCTCTATCAGTGTACCAGCTTGCATTTGTGAGATGCTGCAATCAGCATCAGTGATTTTTTTAAAGACTTTTTCAACACATTTGCCCATTTTGTGATGGGTGATTTATAAGTACACCTGCCCACACACTGAGTGTTCAGCAGTTTTTGACCAAAAACAGCATGAACCCTGTACCCCATCCTCTCTATTTGCCCAATCTCACCCCAAGTGACTATTTTTTGTTTCCCTGGTTGAAAAGTCCTCAAAGGGAAACATTTTGCCAATATAAAAGAGGTCAAACAAACCAAAAGCTAAAAAAACAGCAGAAGCACCAAAAGGCATCAAAATCGAGGAGTTCGAAAACTATTTTGAACAACAGAAAAAAATCTTGATAGGTGTATTGAACCAAATGGAGAGTGCTTTGCAGGTGACTAAAGTTTAAACATGTAAAAATAAATACACAATTTTTTTATAAATAAATTCTGGCTTTTCGGACTCCCCACCCCCATATCAATAGAAGAGTTTCCAAGACACTT
Source organism: Mormoops blainvillei (assembly GCA_004026545.1). Classification (NCBI taxonomy): domain Eukaryota; kingdom Metazoa; phylum Chordata; class Mammalia; order Chiroptera; family Mormoopidae; genus Mormoops; species Mormoops blainvillei. The sequence continues at coordinate 45,636 of PVJD01004167.1, read as the reverse complement.
CTCTGACAATACCTTCAACAGCATACTTATTACTATTTTGTCAAATATTGCCATATTTTTCTCTATTTTTGAATGTAGATTGAATTTTCTCCACATTCTTTAAATCTCCAGTGTCTACTTTGGTACTTTACACCTATCAGGTACTCCAAAAAAAAAAAAAAGTAGAATGAATCCAAGAAATATTTCACTAGCATCCATTTTTCTGCTTCTCAAGTATCCCTTATATTCACCTGCATTTCATTTCATGCTAAGGAAGCTGAATTCACCCTCTCTTTCCAGAAACAACTCTGTGAGTTGGACCAATCTGGGGACCATGTTTCATTCTCTCAAAAATGGTGAGTCACTTGCTCAGGGTCAGCATGTGACCAGACCTGATTTAAACAGAACGGACCTTGAGTTTTTGCCTTGAATCCTGGGTCCTCTTCCTTGCTTTGACAGTATCATATCCAAATGTAAGGTCTGGGACAGCTCATCCAGGTAAAAGATTAAGCTGACATCCAGTAAACAGCCAAGGGTACAGACTACAGAGGACGCCAGCAGAGCCCTGTACACATTGTGAACCTCTGGTCCAACCTGCACTTGAAATCCTACTGCCTTTGGATTGTTATTTTCATGAGAAACTGCATTTACTTTTCAGTTTGAGGCAGTTTAAGTTGAATTTTCTTTTATGTGCAACTAAAGTTTTCAAATGCACACAATTAGTGAACCTGTAAAGAATCTGATTAGCAACACCTCAGAGATCTCTCAAACGCTAAATACTATGAAAAATTCATTATTTTAATACTTTGCTTTGTTTTATGGTTTGACATCAAATCTATAATTTGTATTTTCAGTAAATACAATCCCATAATTCAAAGAGTTCTTCCCTTTTTCATGAAACCATCATTTTGAAAATGATGCTTTGGCCTCTAAAAGCAGGTTTATAATATTTGTCTTGCTCAAGGGACAGTATTTCAAAACAGTAACATCTGAAAACCTGACCATGTGTTAGGACCAGAATCACTGTGAAAGTCCCACCTCCAAAACCCAGGTACAAGCCTGCCTGAGACTGAGACTGAATCAGGACCACAGAAAATCCTGTGCCCTCCATCAAAACTAGAGCCTAGTCTCTGCAATGGTTCCTATGCCTGCTAAATTATTCCTGTGGCATTTGTTCCTTGTGACATTGCTTGGAATGGGTATGTTACCTTCAAACACACTGCTTTGACAAATGAAATCAGCTATATTTATAGAGTCCTCTCAACATTAACATTACTATCCCAGCAACCTCTTCACAAGGAAGTATAATTACATTTATGTTCAATGGATGTTTCTAGAACTTTCTAAAAGTACTCATCGAAAAACAATAGCCTGTCTCTTCTCTTGGACTCTAAGAATCACTTAGAAACTCTTGCCTCTGTGGGTCTATCACTCATAAAATATCATATCCTGAACCTTGTCTAATCCTAATCAAGTCCAAACATTGCAAAGATCTTGTGTAAGCCATGCCGTTCAAAGCCCCATACATATCTTGCCTTTGTCCCCCTTCTGAGACACTACTCATCTCCCTTTCTGAGGGAGCAAAAAACCCCCATCTGTTTCATCTACAGGTTATTTTGGTGGTATTTTCAAGGAGCAAACTTTTAATAGCTTTTGACATCAACAAAACCAAGAAGTCTCAGAACACTCAATTCCTCATTCACATCATGTACAATGATTCAAGGCAGTCTCAAAGAAATCAGTTCATAAAACCTCAGTTTTTACCATGAATGTTTGCTCCTAAATTTCCCAAATAAATCTTTCAGTTACATGGTCCTGGTATAAGACATTCAGTACTCTAACTAGGTGAGTAGAAAACTGATGTAATTAATATTCCTCTAGCACTAAAATTAAAAATAGGGTACCTTTTAAGTTAAGTTATAGAAAATTCAAACCACAAATAATATCAGCCAAAAGTCCTACTAGGAGAGTGGTCATATCTTTGTGCCAAATTGTATCCAGCCTTGTTAATATAGCAGATGCAGTTACCACTGAGGATCATCACTCTGTGAGGACTTCAGAAGTAAGGACACCTCTCAAAGTTTTAATCAGAGCTTCTCCTTGCCCTGTCACTCAAGCTTCTCTGTAGGTCTCCTCACTTCATGCTGGGATATTACAGCTTTTCCTCCACAAGTGAGAGCCTGCATTCCTCTTTCTCATCGCATCTGGCATCTGCACTCTTTCAGAACTATCTGGGTGGCTACATGTGTATTGTACCCTGATTTATACCACTGGTCTGGATATTCTTCTTTAGCATCTCAGGGGAAATTTGAAAGACAGAAGCTAAACTCATGGGCTAAAGAAGTTTCTCTCAGAGAGCTCTTAAAGCCAAAACAAACAAACAAACAAACAAACAAGAACAACAGAAAAACATTCCCTAAACTCATATGTATGTGCAGTTCAAATACAAAAGGTATATGGGCATACTATATATTTTTACCTCACTAATAATTGAGGAACTGCAAATAAAAGCAACTCCTTTTATCATTGAATAGATACTTTTAAATGAGTGACTAATTTCATAATGCTTACCAGCTGCCAGAAAGTATTTTAAGCAATATTTTACAAATGTTAACTTGTTTAGTTCTCATAAAATCCCTAAGAGAAAGATATTACTATTATCCCCATATGCAGATAAGCGAACTGACAGAAATTATGGACTTTCCCCAAAAGGATTCAGTGAGTGATTGGAAGAGTATGATCCAGGCTCCTCACTACTAAATTATGCAAGTATTCAGTGCCTAGTGCTGCAGAAAATGAAACCAAACTCCCTCAGGCACTTCCAGAAAATGGAATGGGACCAAACATTCCATAGTTCATTTTATGAGGCCAGCATATCCTTAAAAACAAAGCACATTACAAAGAAAGGAAAATGGGAGACCTAATTCACTCAGGAAAATGAGTCAAAAAATCATAAATGAAGTATCAGCAACTTACACCCAGCAATAATCAGAAAGATAATAGATATGACCAACTTGGGTTTATGATAAGAATAAATGATGTTTTAACTTCCAAAACCTACCAATGTAATTCACAATTAACAAAATAGATGTAAAAAAAAAGCATTCAATAAAATTCAATAGTCTTGATCAGAGATTCATAAGGTGATGTCCAAGTAGGCGGGAGCCGAGTCCAATTGCTCTTGCACCCAACTCAGATGCTTAGCTGATCTTCCAATAAACAAAGTGAACAGTCAACCAAATCTTAGCTAATATGAAGTTTGGAATCCAAAGAGTACAGAGAACATTTCAAAAAGGGCTATAAAGAGGTTTTACAGGTGGATGGGGAAAGTCCCCAGGCCTTGTGCCAGCAGCTGGAGATGCCCAGCTGCCACGACACCTGTGCCAGTGGAGAGACTCATCAGAGATAGCAGCCTAGCAGTTCCCTTCCCTCCCAGGGCAGGGAATCCCCATACCCAGCCAAGAGCAACTTGGATATGCAAAGTTGTCAGGTAGAACCAGGCTACGTACACACACACACACACACACACACACACACACACACACACACAGACAGCTAGCATGCACTCTAGCTGTGCCAGACTGCCACCAGAAGAGTGCCAGAGAGTGAAAGAGATACTGTCTTCACCTGGATCTGGTGGAGGAGGAGGGCCATGGGTGGCAGTGACTGAGATAGACTCTTGACTTTCGGGAGAGGTGGAGAGTGTGGTAAGCCAGGCAGTTGCTTGGCACTGCAGTGGGAGTGCCCAGAGAGACTTTTTTAAAAAGGGGGACCTGAGGGACGCTGGGCAGGGACCCTGTGGTGCAGCTGCCCTGCTAATGAGAAGGGAGGATTGTGGGCACAATTTGCTCCCACTCAGTACAACTGGGAAGATTGATCAAAGGGGTGCAAAGCAAAGTGGTTTTTCAGCCCCAGCCCCATGCAGCGGCACAGAGTGTAGAGTGTGGACCACAATGTGCTATAAGGGTGGGGGCTGCAAACTGTGTACCTGAGATTATTTGAGGCCAGACTGGGTTCCCTCCTTGGCAGATTCTCCATGAAGGTAAGGTTGAGCCCAGCCTCCACCTCCTACAGGAGCAGGGTTGAGGGGAGGAAATCTGTAAAACCTGTTTAACAACAGGTTTAACAACAGTTCAGGGGCATTTCTACAATGGTAAGAGAGCAAGATGAACACCTAAAAGGGCCCATTTTGAACTCACTGGGAGACAAAGTACACTGTGTCCAAGGGCTCCATTTCACTGAGGCCATCAAGCAGGAAGTTCAGAAAGTAGTGCAGCAAGGAGGCTGCCCAGCCTCAGCTCCCACAAGCAGGAGAGAGCTGACCCTCTTACATAGATTCTCCTTCCCCTCACCCCAGTGAAACAGCTATTTAATCAAAAACTATACATTATTGGAAATAAATTGGGACAGGTTAAGATGGGAGGGGTAGGTTCAGGGGAAAGCACCCACAATTTTCCCAGGTGACTGAAGAGTGCTTTCCAGGGGAGACACTGAAGCCCCACCCTCTCAATTGCAACAGAAGCTCCCTCTAGAGGCAGGTGAAGGAGATACAGGTGGTGTTGCCAGAAGTTGAACAACCCAGGTCCCAGGACCTTGAGCTGATAAAAAACCAGAGATGGATCCAGAAAGAAGTCAAAAGGGTTACTCCATTTTGTCTTCCTCCTGCCCTCGATCAGTTGAGTTAGGAATTTTATTTTAATTTCTTTCTTTACCTTTCTTAGTCTGGGCTCTTTTCCTTACTCTTATTAGTTTTCCTCCCCAATCCTCTCAAAATCATTTTTCTTTATTGTAGACATGTCATGTTCACTTTTTTTTGTATAATATTTTTTCCTTTTCTACCTTTATTAATCTTCACTCAGCTGTCATTATTATTGATCGTGCTGTGGTTTTTCTGCAATTTTGTTCCTCTTGGTTCATTACATTTTTAATTTTATTTTAAACCTCATAGTATACTCTTCCCTTCTCTTACTGCACTTTTGCCATTGTCCTTCCCTATTTTACTTATGTTTGAAATTTTATATTCTCCCTTTCTTCACCTTGTTTCCATTCCCTACTCTTATCATTTCTCCTCTCTCTTCCCACTTGAAATCATTTTTCCTTTTTTGTTAATCTCATATTCCCTCTTTCCTATCTTTTAATATTCTTAAACTCTCTCCAGCCTTATTAATTTTACTCAATTGTGGTAGATATTTCTGTTGTGGTAGGGGGGCTTTCTTGCTAGCACAGGTTTGGTTTTCTGGTAATATTGCTTTAACATCACCTGTACAATAGCATACAAGAAATGGCAGGAGTTGTGGTTGCCAGCTGGAGGGAAGAACCCACCAACGAATGAGCCACTAGCAAGCAAAGCCCAAATACAGCAAGACAGCCCACACAAACTGAATAAAGGGCAACCCTAAAGCATCCAGATCAGGAGATCAAAGATACTGCACCACTGAGTCCCACAGAACTCCTACCATAGGAGTCTACTCCATGAAGACAGGCATGCAAAGCAGAGCATCCTGAGATGCAGAAACAAACAAAAAGATTCACTTAAAATGGGAAGACAAAGAAAGAACCCCCATTGAAAGGAGTGGAGGAATACCCGGGAAGGGAGCTAAATGAAATTGCAGCAAGTAATCTATCAGACAAAGAATTTTTTTAAAATGGTTATAAGGATGCTCAAGAAACTCAGTGACAAATACAAGGAACTAAGTGGGACTTAAAGCAGCACAAAACGTGAAACAGAAACTCTGAACAAGAACCAGAAAGAAATGAAGAACACATTATCTGAAATGAAAAATACACTAGAATAAATTAAAAGCAGGCTGGATAAAGCAGAAGACCAAATCAGTGAGTCGGAAGACAAGGTAGAAGAAACACCTAGGCAGAGCAACAAAATGAAAAAAGACCCCAAAATACTGAGGATAATTAAAGGGAACTTCAGGATGACCTGAAATGTAACAATATTCACATCACAGGTATATCAAAAGGAGAAGAAAAGGAACAAGGAATAGAAGACCTGTTTGAAAAAAAACAATGACAGAAAACTTCCCTTACTAGGTGAGAGGAAAAGTCACTCAAGTGGGAAAGTCGCTCAAGGAAGCACAGATAACCTCAAAAAGATGAACCCATAGAAGCCTACTCCAAGACAAATCATAATTAAAATGCCAAATGTCAATGACAAAGAGAGAATCTTGAAGTCAGCAAGGGAGGAACAGCTAGTAACATACAAGGAAGCTCTGATAAGGCTAACTACTAATTTCTCAATAGGAACACTACAAACCAGAAGGAAATGGAAAGAAATATTCCTAATAATGAAAAGCAAAGCCCTGCAACCAAGACTGGGCTAGCCAGCAAAGTTGCCATTTAAAATGGAGGGTGAAATAAGGAATTTCCCAAAGTAAGGTTAAAAGAATACACCTCCACCAAACCAGCATTGCAAAATATGGTAAAGGGACTATTTTAAGAAGATGAAAGAAAAGAATAGAGAGAGAGGAACACAGCTACAAAGGGAAAAAATGGCAATGAATAAGTACCTATCAATAATAACTTTAATTGCAAATGGATTAAATGCTCCAATCAAAAGACAAAGGGTGCTGAATGGATAAGAAAACATGATCTGCATATATGCTGTCCACAAGAGACCCATCTGGGAGCAAAAGACTTACACAGACTAAAAGTGAAGGGGTGGGAAAAAAATTCCAAGCAAATGGGCAGGAAAAAAAGACAGCATAGCAATATCTATAACAGACAAAAAGATTTCAAAACAAAGTCCAAAAAAAAAAAGAGAGAGACAGAGAAGGGCACTTTGTAATACTTAAGTGTAGAGTTCATAAAGAAGATATAAACATAGTAAACATATATGCACCCAACTTAGGAGCACCCAATATATAAGGAAATTCTTGGGGGACTTCAAGAATGATATAGACAGCACATAGTAGGGGATTTTAGCACCCCACTGTCAACAATGGATAGATCTTCTAAACAAAGAATCAACAAGGATGCTGTGACCTTGAACAATACTCTAGATCAGATGGACTTAACTGTTATATATAGTATCTTTCAACCCAAAAGAAGTAAAGTATACATTCTCTCAAATACACATGGAACATTTTCAAAGACAGATCCACATGACAGGACACAAAACAAGCCTCAACAAATTCAAGAAAATTGAGATAATATCAAGCATCTTCTTGGATCACAAAGGTTTGAAACAAGAAAACAACCTCAAGGGAAAAAAGGCTGAAAAACAATCAAATCCATGGAAATTGAAAAACATGTTATTAAACAATGAAAAGCTTAAGAATGAGATCAAGGAAGAAATAAAAAAAATTCTGGAAACAATGAAAGTGAATACACAACAGCTCAAAACCTATGGGACACAGCAAAGCAGTCCTGAGAGGGAAGTTCACAGCAATACAGACCTACCGAAAAAGGATAGAAACATTTCAAAAAAACAACCTAATCCTACAGCTACAAGATCTAGAAGAACAACAACAAACAAAGCCAGGAGTGAGTAGAAGGAAGGAAATAATAGAGACAGAACAGAATTAAATGATATAGAGACTAAAAGAACAATTCAAAGGACCAATAAATCCAGGAGATGGTTCTTCAAAAAGATAAACAAAATCTACAAGCCTTTAATTATACTCATTAAGAAAACAGAGAGAGGACCCAAATAAATGAGAAATGAAAGAGGAGAAATTATAATCAATACTACAGAAATAAAAAGTGTCAGGAATTACTATGAACAACTATATGCCAAGAAATTTGACAACAGGGGAGAAACAGACCAAGTTCTAGAAACATATAATCTTCCAGACTAAGTCAAGAAGAAGCAGAAAGACTGAGTAGACCAAAAACAACTAGTGATATTGAAACAGTAATCAAAAAATACCCAGCACACGGAAGCCCTGGACAGGATGGCTTCCCAGGTAAATTTTAGTAGGTATTTAGGGAAAAGTTAACCTTAATATTTCTCAAACTATTCCAAAGTTTTAAGAGGGAAGACTCCCAAACTCTTTATGAGGCCAGCATTATCCTTATCCCCAAACCAGATAAAGGCACAACAAAAAAGAAAACTACAGGCCAATATCCCCAATGAACATAGATGTTGAAATCCTCAACAAAATATTGGCAAACCAGGTCTAGCAATACACTAAAAAGATCATACACCATGATCAAGTGGGATTCATCACAGGGATGCAAGGATGGTACAATATTCACAAATCAATAAATGTAATATATCGCATAAACAAAATGAAGGACAAAAACCATATAATCATATCAATAGATGCAGAAAAAGCATTTGATAAAGTACAGCATCCATTTATGGTAAAAACATTCAGCAAAGTGGGAGTAGAGGGAGCATACCTCAACATAATAAAGGTCATATACGAGAAAACTACAGCCAACATCATACTCAAAGGGCAAAAACTAAATGCTTTTCCTCTAAGATCAGGAGCAAGACAAGGGTGTTGCTTTCACCACTTTTACTCAACATAGTTTGGAAGTTTGGGCCACAGCAATCAGGCAGAAAAAAGAAATAAAAGGCATCCAAATCGGAAAAGAGGAAGTAAAACTGTCATTGTTTGCAGTATACATAGAAAGCCCTGCACCAAACTATAGAAACATAGAAAACATATATAAACATAGAAAAGATTGCACCAAAAAGCTACTAAACCTAAAAAGTGAATTTGGCAAAACAGCAAGGTACAAAGTCAATATCAGATTCAAAGGCATTTTTGTACACTAACAATAAAATACCAGAAACAGAAATTAGGAAAAAAGTCCCATTTACCATAGCAACAAGAAAAATGAAATACCTAGGAATAAACTTAACCATAAAGGTAAGAGACCTGTACTCAGAAAACTACACAACATTGAAGAAAGAATTTAAGAAAGACACAAATAAATGGAATCACATATCATGATCATGGATTAGAAGAATTAACATCATCAAAATGTCCATACTACCCAAAGCAATTTATAGATTCAACAGAATCCAGATTAAAATGCCAATGACATATTTCACAGATTTCAAATGAGAACAAAGGAGGGATCACAATATCTGGTAGCAAAGTATATTACAAGGCCACTGTAATCAAAACAGCCTGGTACTGTCATAAGAACAGACACATAGGTCAATGGAACAGAATAGAGAGCCCATGAATAAACCCATGTCTCTATGGTCAATTAATATTTAACAAAGGGGGCCAGGGCATAAAATGGAGCAAAAATATCCTCTTCAATAAACAGTGTTGGGAGGGTAGGTATATGCCAAAAGAAAAAGAAGAACAAAAGAAAGAATGAATGAAAGGAGGAAGGAAGGAAGGAAGGAAGGAAGGAAGGAAGGAAGGAAGGAAGGAAGGAAGGAAGGAAGGAAGGAAGAAAACTAGACCACCAACTTACAGCATGCACAAAAATAAACTCAAGATGGATAAAAGTCTTAAATATAATTAGTGACATCATAAAAGTGCTAGAAGAAAATATAGGCAGAAAAATTTCAGATATCCCATGCAGTAATGTTTTCACCAATACATCTCCTCAGGAAAGGGATATAAAGGAAAGAATGAACAAATGGGACTACATCAAATTCCATTTGGGGCTCTACCTACTAGAAGACTACAATTTTAGATCCTTCCAAAATACTAGTGGCCTCTGACTGAGAGGGCCTTTGGAGGAGGAAGGAAATAATGAGAAGAGGTAGGAAAAATAACTTTACAGGCAGGTTCTTTAACTACATTTTAATGATGTTTTATGTGTGTTGAACATCAAATCCAAAACAAGTTCTGACAAAATATCTTTTCCCTCTGATTTGTTAATTTTATAGAAGTAGTTATTCATTGATGCCCTGCTAGGTTCTAGAAAAAAATTGAAATTAGCTTATTAAGACACAAATGAGATTACTTAGAGGGGCCCAGACTAAAATCCTGAGCATACATGAAATGGACACATATGAACATTGATGTATTGGTAAATTATCACCTGCAACTTCATTCTCGTTACGATTTTTAATATTAAAACCAACCTCAAAGTTTGGCTGTGAAGATTAAATTAGGTTAATATGGAAAAGCAATTAATATTTCCTTGTCAGGGCCCTAAACCAAATCAAAGTAAAAAACCAAAATAAAATTCTTCTAATCTTTTTAAGACTATACCACTTAAAACTTTATTACATTTACTTATTAAAGATAACTTTAAGTGTCCCCCTATGTGCAAGTCATTTGTGAGCTAAGCAAGAGCTGTGCTGGAATGCAGTAAGATAACATCCATCTCCCAGAGCTCCCCCAACTGCATCAGTAACCCAATAAGTCATGCTTGGCTTATTCTGAAGGTCAGAATCACACATGCAATTAAAAAAGCAATTAAATACTGAAAGAACAGATGATTACTTGTCTACACCTAAGAATCCTTAATGTGTTTTCACAGTCTAATTTGCTAAAGCTATGGAAAAGATTATTTGTACATCTTTTTAGTATGTAAGTTACTCAGTATTTTTGGATAATTATTTCCAACGAAAACTCTGTTATAACTATTCTTAGGTCAAACTAGTTTCTTTCATTTGCGAATGATTATTTAAATTCCTTATTGGTGAGGAACATTTTCCTTGGGCGAAAATACTAAGTATATTATCAGGCATGAAAAAAATTGCACAAAGAAATAATACATCAGTGGAGATCACATTTGAAAGAGGCAAATTAAAAAATACAAGGTTATAAATTAAGTATGAAATGAAATCAGATGGTCTTTGCTCATTAATTTTAATTTGTGAAGACTAAAGGCAAAAGAATACTCTGAAATGTTTTAAAGAATACCTCCACTTACACGAGGAAAATAAAAAGTAGAAAGCATTAAATATTTATAACTAAATACAAGTTGCTTTTACTTTAAAAGTGTCCTCATTGTTCTTATTAAAAATTTTTCAGATATTAAAATGTGGGCAAGAACACTGTATTTCATAAAATTTCATAAATAACATTTTCAAAACTCAAAGGAGAAATGTCATACTCGTGTGTGATGAATGCTTTCTGGGAGCATCAGATGAGTTTAAGATCTCACGAGTGAAGTCAAAAGACCACCATGAGAATTAGTAATCTGATAATAACTGCACATTTATTAACGGAGATCTTTATATTTAAAATTTACCATATATATACTTTGAGAAATGCTGTTTATTTCTCTATGTATTTTTTTAAAGATTTTATTTACTTATTTTTAGAGAGGGGGGAAAGGAAGGAGGAAGAGAGGGAGAGAAACATTAATGTGTGGTTGCCCCTCGCATGCCCTATACTGGAGACCTGGCCCGCAATCCACGCATGTGCCCTGACTGGGAATCAAACCAGTGACCCTTTGGTTCGCAGGCCCATGCTCAGTCCACTGAGCTACAGCAGCCAGCGCTCTCCATGTATTCTTTATACATTTTCCCCAAGCCTTTTCACTGGGATTAATATAAACTCTCCATGTGTAAAGACTTTGTTCACATATGAGCACCAGATATAGATATGTTTAATATCGTCTCCAAACAAGTGAGCTCAACTCTCAAGAGTATCATCATGTAGAAGACATGAGGGTCCTCTTTGTGTCTCTCACAAATGATGGTGGCATGCAAATGCATTGCGCCAATGTTGAACAATGCAGCCAGTAGAATGATTCTTTTCCCAAATCTACATGAATCACAGAGCCATGAAATTTTAGATCTGGAAGAACCATCATTAACATCTAATCAACTTTTATTTTATGAACAAAACTTAGAGATGCCAACTCTATCCTGAAGGCACAAAGAAGTAATTACCAATATGTTATAGATTGTAACACAATTAATAGATTATAGAATGTAAAACTAAAATCAAATATAATGATCATGATAACATTTACAAACATATACAGATACAACTTTATTCACAATTTTTGAAATAATGATTAGTTGTCAAAATATTAAAGTACAATCTAATAAGAGGTAGTTTTCAGAATTGGTAAATTCCTAAATATATGGGTTTATCAGTATATCAGGCAATGATGATCTAGAGAACCTCTATCTGGAATTATGATACATAAGGCTGCACAGTGAAATTACATTAAAAAAGTAAGCCACCAACAAAACCAATGTAATGGGTGACTGTAGAAATAAAATGAGTGTCATAATTATTTGCTTAAAAGGTTTTGTAATACCCCAGTCTCCAATCAAGTATCCTGGACACATAATCAGGAAGGCAGGATTGGAATAAGGAGAGGCTGACCACTCAGCATATAGAAAATGGAAGCCTGAAAATGAACAAGGTGTTGCACTCACTTATCCAGGGAGCAGGGCACTCTGGCCCTTGGATTTAAGCACTCTTGTCTCCGGGACTGGTGTAGCCTATGTAACATCCAAATCATTCTTGTTATTATTACCCATAACCTTCTGATTATGGTTCATTTTTTTCCTGTCATTTACACAGTAATAGAAATCTCAAATCATCTGACATGAAGTTCTAATCTTCAAGTAGTTTTACTGCTAACTATAAATGAATAAATGGGCATTTTGATTTATACACTACCTTCCATGAGCTTGATCTTGTGACCCTTTGTGCAAGAATTTAAACCACCTTTATGCTGACAACCTGCATCAGTAAACCTAAAACAATGAAGTCTAACCCTGGTTATGGTGAATTCCCAAAGGTTGTTGCAGACTGTACTAAAGTTCACATTCTGGGTCACCTGTAGTTCTCTGGTGACATCTAGGAATCACTGTGCATTATTTTTTGAAACTTTAATATGAGGGGTTAGTAGGAAAGAGTCACATAAGGGTTAAGAGTGTGTGCTTTAGAGTTGAGGGAACTGGATTTGAGTCCAGCATACCCAGGTATAAGCATATGTCTTTGGGCAAGCCCAAAATTGCTCCTAAATTTGGTGAAAAAGTTGGAAGACAACTTAAATGCATGGACAAAATATGAAAATATTTATTGTACATGAAGGCATTAGGCTGTCCATAATGTCAGAAGAAAAGTGAACCCAATATTTGGAGTTGCCCTTTTTGAGAAATCTGTCATCTTTTAAAGTTTTGAAGTGGAAAATGAGGAACAAAAATTGGAATCCAGACCTGCTAAGGGTGTGCCTAGTAAATCCCCTACAAATTGGTTGGTAGCTCAAAGGCTATATTTTCAGAATAAGAGTGAACTAGAGAAAGGATGACAGAGAAACAACAGCCCAATGTTAAATCATCTCAGTTCCTTAAACTGGATTAAGAAATACAGATTACTAGTGGTCCAGCAGAAGCCATGTAAATCCTGTCTGGAAAGAGAACACCACTAGAGCTTGCAGTGTTTTTTCAATTTTTCATATTCAGTGGCTGGTACATAAAAAATAATAACAATAATAATAATAATAATAACAACAACAACAAGGCCCAGGAGGAGAAAGACATCATAAACCAACAAAACAGCAGAAAAACAGACAATATAAATAAATCTACAGCTCCAGATATTAGCGCACCAGGCATAGGCTGTAAAATAAACTATACTTACTATACTTCGAAGAGGCATAATTAGAGGCATAAAACAAAGCAGTAAGAAGTTCTGCAGAAAACTGAAAAATCTATTAAAATATATGGAAGATATGAAATTACAAAACTGAAAAACACAAATCTAAAGTAAGAAATGATAGATGAGAGTAACATAATAAACACAGGTATAGAATTGATGAACCAAAACTGATCAGGGGAAATAGGCAGATTGAACCATGCAGAGATGAAAGCATGGAAACTACAACGGATGGCAGACAGGAACAGTTGGGAAGATCTAACATACATGTGACTGCTGCTGCAAAAGAGGAGTGAATGGAACAGAGCAAATTCTGAGTAGATAATGCCTGTTTTTACTGAAGCAGTATTGCAGGGAAAGTGGGGTGGCCTGGGCAGAGCAGGGCAAAGGGGGAAAAATTGGGACAACTGTAAAAGAATAACAATAAAAATTTTTTTTAAACGACAGCAAGCCTCAGTTTTTAAAAAGTCCAGGGAAAACAACACAAGATAAGTAATAAGAAATCTACTTACATGCCAGCAGAATCTAGAAACCCATTCCAAAGAAAATGACCTTTAAAAGTGAATATAAGTCATAATATTTTCTTTTCTATAATTTTTATTTTTTATTATTCAGTTACAGCTGTCCTTTTTTCCCATTTTCAAACAAACAAACAAAAAAACAGATGTTTGTCAGTTAAAAATTCTAAAAGAATACTAAAAGGGTATTCTTCAAATAAAATTGGATATGTGAATACAAATAAAGGGCAAAAATATCGAATATTGACTATGTAAACAAAACATCTTTTGGAGCTTAAAATACAGGGAAATTAAAATACACAAAAAATAGCACATAATTCAGGGTGAAGGATAGTGAATTTAATTGTTCTAAGGCCATTTCCTTTCCTAGGAAGAGAATAAAAGTATCAATTAACATTATACTTTAACAAGTCAAGGATACTTTTGGTGATTTCCAGAGAAACAAACAAAAAAGGTAAAATAATGTATTAATTTTCAAGCTAATATATTGCAAAATCACATAACAAAAATATCCAAATGAAGATGAAATAGAAGAAAAAGGAATATAGAAAATTATAAATAGGAAACAATAGAGATGATTGATTTAAAAGCAGATATGTTAGTCATTTGGGTAACAATCAGTAGACTAACTCCTATGATAAAGGTCGCATGAGGCGGGGGTATCCTCAACTTTGTATCCAAGAGCAAAATTTTACTGAAAATAAAATCCAATGAAGTAATAATGCTATGAGGAAATGGTATAAAGTTTGGAAAAAATGGAAAAAATTCTCAGCCTTCACAGATAAAAAGATTATGTGTAAGAAAAACAGAGAGAGTTACAGATAAATTATTTGAATTAACAAGTGACTTCAACAGGGTGCAGGATTGAGGTCAACATACCAAAATCAATTGCATATCCATGTAATAGCTTTAATTAAATCAAATATGAGTTTTAAAAGATAGGGTGCAGGGTGGAGGGGAATAAAGGGGAGGAAAAAATGGGACAACTTAACAGCACAATCATTAAAATGTACTATAAAAAATAATATTTATAATAGCATCAGAATATGAAACTCCCACAAATAATTCTAACAAAAAATATCAAGTCCTTTCTTAAAAATACTATAAACATAATTGAGAGAATTTTTGAAGGAAATAAGTAAATGGAAAGATATGTTTATTTATAAGTTGAAAGATAAATATTGAAAAGATCTCAGTTTTCCTAAAATCAATATACCCATAATGGATCCTAATCAAAATAAAAAATCTATTTTGGAAATTGATTACTAGATTCTAAACTTTATATGGAGATTCAAGGGATAAAAATAGTTATGATTCTTGCAGTTAAGGGACAAAATTTGAGACCTTTATCAGATATCAAGTCTAAGAATAAAGTTAAGTTAGCTGAAACAATCTCAGTATAAAGCTATACCATCAGTAGATGAGTAGATAAAAAAGCTGTGCTACATTTACACAATGGAATACTACTCGGCTATAAAGAAGAAGGAAATCTTAGCTTTTGCAACAGCACCTAGTGAAATAAGCCAGTCCGAGAAAGAAAAATACCATATAATTTCATTTATATGTGAAATCGAATAAATAATATAAACAAATAAACAAAATAGAAACAGACTCACAGATACAGAGAGCAGCCTGATAGCTGTCAGAGGGGAGGAGTGTTCGAGGGTTTGGTGAAAAAGGTAAGGGACTAAGTGGTACAAATTGGTAGTTGCAGAACAGCCATAGAGATGTGGATTGCAGCACAGGGGATATAGTCATTAATATAGTCATCAATAATATAGTCATTAATATTGGGATGAGTATACATGAGGCCAAGTAGGTACTTGAAGTAGCAGTATCTGTAAAATATGTGATTTTTCTAACAACTTGGCTGTACATCTGGAACTAATACAGAATAAAATTGAATGTAAACTGTAATTTAAAATAAATTTTTTAATATTTTTAAAAAGATAAGTCATGGTTTTTACTATAAGTGGGTCTAGGGCAATTGGATATCCACATGTAGTCCTTATGGACTATGCTATTACAATCCTTACAACATGGATTCAATCAAAACTCCCCTTTCCAGGAATATAGTCTCTGTGTTAGGAGGTCTTAGTACCAACCATCATACTACTCCTGTGCATTGTCCCCAGTTAACTTCCAAAGTTCATCGCATGATATGGCTTGTGGACCACTGTTATGGTTACCTTAATTTCTATGGACTATAGTCTACCCATCTCTCAGACATATAACCAAAAGTGATTATGTTTCCAGTGAATCTGACCTACATTAGAATTTCCTGTGTTTCAGTTGTTATGCTATTAATACAGCTATATAGTAATTTTCTTGGGATCACATCAATAGATAGCTTGTACTAACATTACAATCTGCTAACATCTTTTTTTTCCACAGGTAATAAAACCTATTTCCTTCACTTTGAATTGTGGAGTTGCAGAATATTTTTAACCTAAGCCCCAAGGTTTACATTAAAACCTATTAAATTTAAGGAGAAAATGAACTATAATATATAAAGCATTTTAATATGGTAGCTGATTTACAGTGAGCAATCAAAATATTAACTTAAAAATTTCAATTTTTCTTTAATTTTGAGCACATTCTAGGAAGGTGACAAAATTGTCTTACATGCAACACACAACACAAATACACACACAGGCACTTATGTGTCCATTTTTCTCAAACCTAAATTTAGTGTTGACAGAAGGTGACATGGTCAAGAATTTTTCATTGGAATTAACTTTACCTTGAATACTAAAATATAAACCTACATGGAAATTGGAAGTAACCCTGGTTGTCATTGCAGACCTCTGTAGTTGGCTAAGATGATGGAATGAATATTACCACTTGTCAGGGAGTGGACATGCTGGCCAGAGACAATCTCAGTTCACTCTCATTTGGCTATTGTCAGAGCCTAGGTGTCACTGAAGGCTTACTCTCACCAATGGGCAATTGAGTACCTGTGCTCAGCAATCATTGCTAAGCTAAAAATAGATTAACACTGATCATTTCACGTTCTCTGTCAGACTCAGCTGTGCTGACAACACCACAGGGTAGGATAATTATGGAGACGCCTGCAGAGGAGCCATTAGGGAGTTGGGTGGCCCTTGCTCAGAGCTGCTGCTTCTCTTTTTACATATAAATAACTATTTGGGAAAATGCGTTGTCATATTTAACTTAGAAAACATATTTTCTTACACAGTTTTCATATTCTCTGAAATACATCTGTTTGGAATACATGAAACAAAGATAAATTAAGCTATTTGAAATGTCATCAGTTTACCTCATATTCCTTAAACAAATCTCAGAATGGGGCACATATAACATATTTAAGCCTGGAAGAGCCCTGAGTAAACAGCTATTTCAAGTTGTGAAAAGAGCTCCATTAAAAAATTAGTAAGTTCAAAATGAGTGTAAGTGCTTATAAAAGCTATTCTGGGAGATCAGTCGGGATGGAGATTGGGAGGATTAAATCTTTATGTTTAGAAGAGAGATGTTCAAAAGGAAAAAAGTAAATTAGCAACTTGTGGGAACCATAAAACATCTTGAGAATATAGCTGTTTGCGGTACTATTCTGCAGTCTGCTGTCAATGGAGTTGTCAGCCAAATCCAAACGAATTTTCCCCTTGAAATGATTAATTAGCCCTGATTACAAACACTAATCCTGTTTAGTCGCTTCTTATCTCACAGTCTTCTGCTTGTCTCTTGCACGACACAAATTTCAGGCATACTAGCACTGAGTGATAGGTGCGGAACAAAAGATTTTTTTCCACTACTACAAGGAAAGCGAGGACAATACTCATTGCAAGTAGGCACAGTCAATTTTATCTGCAGGTTGACTATCGTGAACTTAGCTTTTTGGAAAAAAATACTGCATTAAATGAGAAATTTGATTTTCACTATCATGGACATCTAGGCTCCCAAATTACCCTTGTGACAAGGCAGGGACAAAAGAGAGTCAGTATAGTATTTCCATGCTGTGCACACCCTTCAGTCTTTAACCAAGGAAAGGAATGTCTATTTCTGGCCAGCTTATTCCTTCATAGATAAAACTTTTTTGATATGAAGTTTACGAATTGTTTATCTTTTGTGAATCATATTCTTTATCCATTTTCTTTTTCATATTCTATTAGTTCACCATATAATAGATATATTACCCTTTTTAATGTTTGACAAAAACATTTTTAATTTTTTTAAATTTTTGGTTTATTATACTATAGTTACTCTCCAAAGTTTTTAAATGTCATGTAGATTATTGTTTAATCTGAGGTATATTTTTATCACTCCTGATAGTAGAATGGAGTGATTTAACAATTACGTTTAGTTATCTTGTGATTGGTTTTTTTTCAATATGATGCATGTAATCTACCTGTTATTTGTTTGTTTCAGTGATGTGGCAGTGATTCTCAGAGACATAGGATAGGTATCGGTGCATTCAGGTATGAGAAGGCACTTAATGTAATTTGTGGTGTTCCTTTATAATATATTAGGTTTTTACATATAGCAGACTAAAGGCAAAATGATCTCATTTCCATTGGTCTGTCTGTTCACACCCAAATCCTCTCCTTTCAGTAAGAGTTGTTGTAAAATGGGGTTAATATTCCCCTATATATTCTGTATTAATTTTGCATTGCTGCATAATGAAATTACCATAAACTCGGCAGCTTAAGAAAACACACAGTTATTATGTCACCATTTCTGTGTGGGTCAAGATACCTGGTATAACTGCAGCCTCTGCTCATGACCTCACAAGGCTGCAATCAAGGTGTCCGTGGGGCTACATTTCCGTCTAGATGCTTGACTATGAAAGAACATGCTCCCGTTCATTCAGATGGTTGGTAGAATTTATTTTCATGCAATTGTGGGACTGAGAATCTCACTTTTTTTTACTGGCCATCAGGCGGACACTATTCCCTGTTCCAGGTGGTCACCTGCAGTTCCCTGTTCTGTGGCCCTCTTCATAAGCAGTCCCCACATGGCTGGTTGTTTCTTCAAAATAGAGAGTCTCTCTCTCTCCAATCTGCTAAGATCAAGTCTTTAAAAAAATAACAAAATCAGGCACAAGTTCTTTGTCTTTCTCTGGAGAATACCCTCGGTTTTTCTCTTTCTCCTTCCCTCAGATGCATTACCTCTGCCTCTCTTTCTCCTAAGCTCCGAGGGTCCTTCTATGCCTTTGTAACTCATCTCCTGAGCCCACACAACCCAGCTAGCTCATTTCTTCCCCAGTTCACTTCTTCTACCTCTGTGACTTTATAAATAAAGTTAAAAAAAAAGTAACAAAATCATGAATGCAACATCCTTTGCTATATTCTGTTGATTAAGAGTAAGGCACAGTTTCCAGCTGCAAACACATGAAGACTGGGTGTAACATCAGGTACAGAGATCATGAGAGCCACCTTAGAATACTACCTATCCTATATTTGTTTTATGGTAAGTTTTATTATTTTTTAGAACATTTATTTGCAAATAAATCAAGGTCACCTTCTCAAAGAGGCCTTTTAAACAATGCGTTTAAGCTAGGCTCCCCTCCTGCGATCCTTCTCTAGCCTATATCCTTTCTTATTTTCTTCATAGTGTTTACCACAGCTTCAGACAATACTCTTTTATTTGTACCTTTTTTCCCTGAAAACTCCCTTAAAATATCTCTTTTCTCTATTTGAGCGTTTTAAAACAAGCTTGTGTAACATTTTAAATCTAAAACAATAAATTATTTTAATGAGGAACCACAATAATGTAGCATGTAAAAATTAATGACAGGAAGAATACTTCCAAACAAAATATAACATTTTATCATATCTCAGTATGAGATTTTGTTATTAAATAAAAGCATTAAAGCTATGTTAATTAAACATTCGACTCAACAATCAAGACTAAGAACTACAAAATATTTTAAAATTACATGTTAAGACTTAAAACAAGTTATCATATTTTGAAGTACTTTAAAAAAAAGAAGTGAGAAATAAAACCAAGAATAGTTTCTTACAAAAGGATAATAAAACAGATAAACTTCTGGCAAATCATACTCAAAAAAACAAAACAGAAAGATTCTGGTCAAGTGGTTTCAGTTGGTTGGAGCGTTGTCCCATGTATCAAAAGGTTGCAGATTTGATTTCCAGTCAGGACACATACCTAGGTTTTGGGTTCAATCCCCAGCTGGGCATAGGTACAAGATGGTGGCAGAGTAGCTAGCAGCTCGTCCACTTGCTCCCCAACCTGGACTGGACTTGAAGTCAAAACACAGAAAGGAGAGTGAGAGCGTCTGTGAGTGTGCAAACAAGAGAACAGGGAGTGCAAGGCAGTAGGCAAGAACTGGCTTCCTGGCAGGGTGCCCTGGAGCCGTTGCTCGGGCTTTCTAAGCTGAGCCACCATAGCTGCACAGCCCAGCCCAGCATTTCTGGCTGCGCGGATTCAGGGCAGTACTGGATAGGCTCAGTAGCCTCGAATTACTAGGATGGAAAGAGAAGGATTGGGAGGTGCAGGCCCCAGGAACAGCACTGTGGTAGCAGTCCTGCCTGCACTAAAGATCTCTGGAGGGAGCAAGGTCATCATCACTCCACCACCACCCTGTGTTATAGTATAGCTGAGGGGCTCTTCCCAGTGCCATCCAGGAAAGTCCAGAGAGAAATTTTATCTAAAACTATTGGTGACTTCGAAAGGTGGTGGCCAGCCCTGACCGTGAGAAATTGAATGATTTTTGGGGAGGTGGGGCACATGGAGAACTGGTGCTACCGCATGGAAGCCACACAGAAACTCTTTTTAAAAAGAAGAGCTGAGGCAAGACCGGAGACTCGGCATGGACCTGGTGCTCCCATGCCTGTGCATGCGCCTCTATGCTCCGGCAGAGCGGCTCAGCTAATCAAAAACTCAGAGGCATAGTGTACACTGCAGGAACGGAAGGACCTGATTCAGCACAGCTCATGGACAACCATTGTTCAGAGCGGAGAAATCGGACCAAACCTCCTGCGGGAGAGCAGCAGGCTCTGGACCAACGGCAGGAGGTGAATGCCTGAGATTTGCTGCAGCCAGCTAGATGCCCTCACAAACAGGTGAGCCCAACCCCAACCTGTGGGATTATAGGTCCTACAGATGAGCGAGACAAGGCTCAGGAGTTTCCCGCTGGGCACATTCCTCAGGAGAAAGAAGAAAAAGCTTTGAAAGGGCCCTTCAGTAGACACTAGGAGCTACATAGCTCCTCAGGCCCTGATCTACTAAACCCAGCAGAGCAAAGAGAATAGAGACAGGCACAACAAGGCACTATCTTCTCTCCTGCATAGCTGCTTAACACTCATTTCTTATCCTTCGAGTTTGGGCCTAATATGTCACCAGGTTCTATACTTTAGTTTATTTCAAATGCAATTATTTTGCTCTTCCCTTCTACTCCATTTTATGTTCTTCCTTCCTCTTCTTATTTTTGCTTTAAATTCTATTTTCTCTCTTGCCATGACTTGTTCCTATTATGCACTCTTACTATTTCTTCCCACTCCAGGCTCTCACAATCATTTGTAATTGTCATTAGTCATCTCATATTCTGTTTCCCATTCTTAAAATACCCTTATTCTCTCTCCATCTTTATCAGTCTTTGCTCATTGGTTGTGGATAAGGTGGCTGTTGCATTTCTTCAATCTTATTTCATGATAGTCACTATTGTTGAATTTCAGATTTCAAATGTTACTATTCCCCTTTCCTACCCCATTTTGTCTTCTTCCTGACCTTTCTTTTCTTCATTTTAAAGATTAATTTTTCCCTGCCTTAGCTTGGTTTTCATTCCTCACTCTCGGTATTCTTTCTCATATATCCTCTCAAAATAACTTCTCTATCCTCTAGACATCTCATAAGCTTTTCCTTCTTTTTTTCCCTCTTATTACCATTCTAGCTATGTAAATCTTAGTTCATTTGTTGTTGATGTTGCTGTGATGGATCTTTTTCTCCAATTAGGTCCATATTATTTTTTATATTTTTTTTGTTGTTTTTGTCTCTCAATAGATATATATTTTTTATAATTTAAGTTTAAACATAATACTATATGTTTCCCTTCTCTTACTCCATTCCACCTTCCCTCCTCCCCTTTTTATTTATGATGTAAATTTTACTTTCTTGCTTTCTTTACTTTGTCTCTATTTTCTACTCTTATTATTGTTCCTCCCTCTACCCTTGCAAAATCACTTTTCTTGTAGTTATTCATCTCATATTCATTTTTCCTTTCTTATAATAGTCTTAATCTCTTCACATTTATTAATATTGGCTCATTTGCTGTTCATAGTGTGGTTATGGGTGGGGGTTATTTTTACGATTGTGGATTTGTTTCCTAGGATGTTTGGTTTTGTTCCAGCAGCACCTATAAAACAGTACAGAAGATTTAGTGGGTGGAGTGACTCTCAATCAGCCAGCTTGAGGGACGAACTCACCAAAGAATGACCCAACAACAACCAAAATGAAATTACAACTAGAGAGCCCACATGAACAGAATAAAGGACAACCCAAGAGCATCAAGCTCAGGAGGTCAGCAATACTAAACCACTGAGTCCCACAGGTTCTTCTACCACAGAAGGTCACACCACAAAGACAGGGAATCAAAGCAGACCAATCTAAGAAGTAAAAACAAGAAGAGTCACCAAAACTGGGGAGACAAAGAAATAAACCTGATCAAAAGGAAAGGAAGAATCCCCAGACAGACTGCTAAATGAAACTGAAGCAAGAAAATATCATACATCGAGTTCAAAATAATAGTTATAAGAAGTTCTGAGGGAACTACAAAGAACTCCAGGGAACCTACGAGGTTCTTACTGCGAACTACACCAGCATGAAAAAAGACATAGAAACTATCAATAAGAAACAAGAGGAAATGAAAAATAAAATATCTCAAATGAAGAACAGAGTATAAAGAATTAAAAGCAAGTTAAATGAAGCAGAGGATCAAATCAGCGAGATGAATGACTAGGTAGAAAAAAATTCCCAGACAGAGAAAAAAAATAAAAAAGACTCAAAAAGAACAAAGAGGGGTTAAAGGAGTGACAGGACAACATGAAACATAGTAATATCTTATAATAGGGATACCAAAAAGGGAGAAGGAGGAACAAGGGATATAAAACCTGTTTGAAAAAGTAATGACAGGAAATTTTCCTAACATGATGAGAGATAAAGTCATGCAAGTCCAGAAAGCACAGAGGGTCCCAATCAAGATGAACCCAAAGAGGCCCACTCCAAGACACATCCTAATTAAAATGGTAAAATTTAAGCACAAAGAGATCATCTTAAGGCAGCAAGGGAGAAATAACTAGTAACATAAAAGGGAGCTCCGATAAGGGTATCCATTGATTTCACAACAGAACCACTACAAGCCATAAAGGAATGGCAAGAAGTATTTCAAGAAATGAAAAGCAAAGGACGGCAACCAAGACTACTTTATCCAGCAAGGAGGTCATTTAAAATGGAAGGTGAAATGAGAACACTCCCAAATAAAAGAAGGCTAAAAGAATACATTTCCACCAAACCAGTATTGCAAGTTATGCTAAATGAACTGCTTTAAGAAGAATAAAAAAGAAGACAGAGAGAGGAACACAAGTACAAAGGGAAAAAAATAGCAAAAAATAACTACCTATCAACAACAATCTTAAATGTAAATGGATTAAATGCTCCAATTGAAAGACATAGGGTAGCTGAGTGGATAAGTAAACATGACCTGTACATATGCTGCCTAACAAGAGACCCACCTCAGAAGAAAATATCTACCCAGACTAAAAGTGAAGGGATGGAAAAAATTTTCCAAACAAGCAGGAAAAAGAAAATACTGGATAGCAATGCTTATATCAAACAAAATAGATTTCAAAACAAAGCCCATAAAAAGAGACATTTTATAATACTTAAGGGAAGAATCAGTCAAGAAGACATAACCATTGTAAACATATATGCACCCAAAATAGACAAAATCAACAAGCCTTTACTCAACATAGCAGAACAAAAATATAAGAAAAATCTTGGAGGACTTTAAGAAAGATATAGACAGCAACATACTTATAGTAGAGGATTTCAAAACTCTACTGTCATAAATGGATAGATCTTCAAAACAAAAAATCAATAAGGGTATTGTAGCACTGAACAACACTCTAGATCTAATGGACTTAATTGATATGTACAGAACATTTCATCCCACAGAAGCAAAATGTCCATTCTTTTTAAATGCACATGGAAAATTTTCAAAGATAGACCACATGATAGGACACAAAACAAGCCTCAACAAACTCAAGAAAATTGAAATCATATCAAGCATCTTCTCAGATCACAATGGCTTGAAACTAGAAACCAACCTCAAGGAAAAAAGTCAACATTCAAATTCATAGAGACTGAATAACATGTTATTATATAATGAATGGATTAACAATGAGATCAAGGGAGAAATCAAAAAGCTTCTGGAAACAAATGAAAATGAACACACAACTGCCCAGAACCTATGGGACATAGTGAAGGTAATCCTGAGAGAGAAGTTTATAGGAATGCAGGCTTATCTAAAAGAGATAGAAAATTTTCAAATAAACAATCTAACCCTACATCTCTAAGAACTAGGGGAGCAACAACAAACAAAGCCCAGAGGAAGTAGAAGGAAGGAAATAATCAAGATCAGAGCAGAATTAAACAATATAGACTAAAAAACAATTCAAGGGATCAATAAATCAAGGAGCTGGTTCCTTGAAAAGATAGACAAAATCAACAAGCCTTTACTCAAACTCATCAAGAAAAAAAGGGAAAAGACCCAAATAAATAAAATCAGAAATGAAAGAGGAGAAATTACAACCTACACCCCAGAAATCAAAGGATTGTCAGAAATTACTAGGAACAACTATATGCCAAGAAATTTGACAACAGGGGAGAAATGGACATTTTCTAGAAACATATAATCTTTCCAAAAAAAGTCAAGAAGAAGCAGAAAGCCTGAGTACAACAAAAACAACTACTGATACTGAAGCAGTAATAAAAAAACTTCTGGCATACAAAAGCCCTAGACAAGGCAGCTTCATAGGAAAATATTACCAAACATTTAGGAAAGTGCTAACTCCTATCCTTCTCAAACTATTCCAAAAAGTTCAGAAGAGAGAAGACTCCCAAACTCTTTTTATGAGGCCAGCATTATCCTACCCCCAAAGCCAGGTAAAGACACAACAAAGAAAGAAAACTACAGGCCAATATCACTGACAAATACAGATACTCCACAAAATATTGGCAAGTCACATCCAGCAACACATTAAAAAGATTATACACTATGATCAAGTGTGACTCATTCCAGGGATGCAAGGATGGTACAATATTCACAAATCAATAAGAATAATATATCACATAAACAAAATGACAGACAAAAATCACATGCTTATATCAATAGATGTAGAAAAAGTATTTGATACAGTACAGCACCCAGTTATGATAAAAAGAAAAACACTCAGCAAAATGGGAGTAGAGGGAGGATATTTCAACATAACAAAGGCTGTATACAAGAAACCTACAGCCAACATCATACTCAATGGGCAAAAACTAAATGCTTTTCCCCTAAGATCAGCAACAAGGCAAAGGTGTCTGCTTTCACCACTTCTGTTCAACATGGTGTTGGAAGTTGTAACCACAGAGATCAGACAAGAAAAAGAAGTAAAAGTCATCTAAATTGGAAAGGAGGAAAACTTCCATTGTTTACAGATCACATGATGTATACATAGAAAACCCTATAGACTCCATGAAAAAATGACATGACCTAATAAGTGAATTTGGCAAAACAGCAGGATACAAAGTCAATATTCAAAAACAGAAGACCTTTTTGTACACCAACAATGAATATCAGAATCAGAAATCAGGAAAAATACCCCATTACTATAGCAACAAAAAAAGTACTTAGAAATAAAAGTAACCAAGGAGGTAAAAGACCTGAACTCAGGACACTGTACAACACTGAAGAAATAAATTACAGAAGACACAAATAAATGGAAGCATATACCGTGTTCATAGATTGGAAGAATCAACATCACCAAAATGTTCATACTTCCCAAAGCAATCTATAGATTTCAATGCAATCCCTATTACAATGCCAATGGCATATTTCAGAAATATAGAAAAAGTATTTCAAAAATTTATAAGGAACCATAAATGACTCCAATTAGCCTCAACAATTTTGAGAAAGAAGAACAAAGTAGGAGGTATCACAATACCTGGTATCAAATCATATTACAAGGCCATTGTAATCAAAACAGTCTAGTACTGGCATAAGAACAGACACATAGATCAATAGAACAAAATAGAGAGCCCAGAAATAAACCCATGTCTCTATGGTCATTTAATATTTGACCATAATAAAGGTAGTTGGAGCATAAAATGGAGTTATAAATAGCCTCTTTGATAAAGGGTATTGGAAGACCTGGACAGGTACTTGAAAAAAATGAAACTACACCAAAAACCTATACCATACACAAAAATAAACAAGATAAATAAAGGTATAAATATAAGTCATAACACCATAAAAGTCCTAGAAGAAAACAATGGCAGAAAAATTTCAGCTATCCAATGAAGCAGTATTTTCACCAATGCATCCCCTAAGGCAAGGAAAATAAAGGAAAGAATAAACAAATGGGATGACATCAAGTTAAAAAACATCTACACAGCTAAAGGAAACATCAAAATGAAAAGGGAGCCAA
Organism: Mormoops blainvillei; assembly: GCA_004026545.1. Taxonomy (NCBI): domain Eukaryota; kingdom Metazoa; phylum Chordata; class Mammalia; order Chiroptera; family Mormoopidae; genus Mormoops; species Mormoops blainvillei. The sequence goes on along the minus strand of PVJD01004167.1, from coordinate 18,972 downwards.
CCATATGGGAAGACATTTTTGCCAATTATACCCCAGACAAGGATTTGATCTCCAAAATATATAAAGAGTTTATATAACTCCACACCAGGAAGACAAAACATCCAGTTAAAAAATGAGCAAAGGACCTAAATAGACCCTTCTTCACGGAGGACATATAGAGAGCCCAGAGTCATATGAAAGAATGCTCATCATCAATAGCCATCAGAGGGATGTAAATTATAACCACAATGAGATACCACTTCACACGTGTCAAAATCGCCATCATTAAGAAATCAACAAACGACTAGTGCTGGCAAGGATGTGGCAAAAACAGAACTCAAGTACACAGTTGTGAGTACAGACTGGTGCAACCACTGTGGGAAATAGTATGGAATTTGCTCAAAAAACTAAAGATGGAACTGCCTTTTGATCCAGTGATTTCACTGCTGGGATTATACCCTGCGACCACTAAAACACTAATTCAAAAGAACCTCTGCACCCCAATGTTCATAGCAGCGTTATTTACAATAGCCAAATACTGGAAACAGCCTAAGTGCCCTTTGGTAAATGAGTGGATCAAAAAACTATGGTACATTTACACAATAGAATACTTCACAGCAGAAAGGAAGAAGGCACTCCTACCTTTTGTAACAGCATGTATGGAACTGGAGAGTATTATGCTAAGTGAAATAAGCCAGGCAGTGAAAGACAAATGTCGCCTGATCTCACCTACAACTGTAACCTAATCAACAAAACAAACAAGAGAGCCAAATAGAACCAGAGACATGGAAATAAGGAACAAAGTGACAGTGACCAGTAGAGTGCAGGGAGGGGTATAACAGGGCAAAAAAGGGGAAGGACCTAATCAAGGAACATGTATAAAAGATTCATGGATATGGGCAATGGGGTGAGCATTGACTATGGGAGGATGTGTGGGAGGGGCAGGGGAGAACAAAAGGGTAAAAATTGGTGCAACTCTAATTGAACAACCATAAAATAAAATAAAAAAACACAATTATTGAATTTTTTAAAAATCTCCTGTTGGGGTATGTACAGGAGGCAACTAATTGATGTTTCTCTTTCTCTTTTCCTTCCTTTCTCTTAAAAAAAAAATCAGTAAACATAACCTTGGGAGGAGATTTAAAAAAACAGGAAGAACTCAAGAATATTCAGAAATAATAATGAGAAAAGGGCTATTAGCCTTAGCCAAGGAAAAGGCTGTAACCTACAAGTACAAACATATTTAACAAATTGGTGATCCACTAAGTAAATCAGTAAGAAAAATTCAGAAAGAGATAGGAAATTTAATGGAAATGTCACTTTTGAATTCCAAAGATCTCCAGCCATAGCAATCACTAGAGATAATTCAAGTGCGCATATTCAAGAGGTAATCAGCTCCTAGCTGAACACAGCATGTTAAAGATAAGTGTTTTTTTCACTCCTGAAATACCACAAAATAAAGGAACTTAAGAAGAACGAAATTCAGACAAACATAAATAATGGATGAAGAGTTAATAGTGGATGAGAGAGGTCAACAAAATTTCAGAAAATGAAAACCAGATGAATAGGAACTAACTTGAACTTCAAGTCTCTCTGTTCTGTTAAAGGTCTATAGCTGGGAAGAAGCCCAGCAGAGTACAAGATTACTGCATAGAGCCCAAGGAAGACTCAGGAATCAGAAGCAACTGTTTCCATTGAAGCCATTAAAGGGAAATGGAGTTGAGGCTAAAAATAAATAAATTAAAACATTTTTAATAAAAATTATTTCATCTGGGCACAGAAGACAGAGTGAGACTGTTCAAAGTGAACACAGGGTGTTCAAGTCTGCATACCAAATTCTGGGGCTCGAATCCTTCCCCTGCCCCTATCATCAGATCCCAGGAATACTTGCCATGAGGTTCCACACCCTGCCAACACATTGATGCAAACATAGATTTTAGAATTTTATGTTCTACCTGACACTGTACAACTTATGCCTAATTAGCCAGGGATCTTTGGACACATTTCCATGACACAGTATATTCCAAGGTCATCATTTGGTAATTTTTTTTTTACTAAAACTGCAACATCACTTAAGACATCTGCCCACCATTTTTCCCATTATGAATCCCTTGGAAGAGTTCACTATTAACTGACTTCACAAATGTCATTTCTAACCCTTATTCCTTTGCTATATCTCAGATATTTATGGTGAAAAGGCCCGTTTATATTTTTTCAAACTTTTTTAAACCTAGGAGCATCCATAAGATCTGACTGTGAGACACAGCCAGAAATACAATTAGGGAAAAAGGTTTCTGAGAAAGTTATATTTTCTCCAGATAAAATAGGAGGTCATGGTCACCATCATCCTCCCCCTTCCTGCCTTGATCACAGATGCTACAGCTGGAGCTGTGTGTCCCCATTGCATTCTGAGGTCCAACCAAATTACTGCAGATCCCACTTCAGATATCATGGCAAACATGTATGTTAACAAAGAATACTAATGATATACTGCATCACTGAGTAAACTCTGAGAGCACCAAAGTACACTGACAATTATACTTCAGAACACTTTTAAATATCTACAGTGTGTTTATTCATGTAGATTAGGAATAGCAGAGGGGAGAAGAATGAGCAAAATAAATAGAGTATATAATGATAAGAGAAGAAAAGGGAACATATGATTTCCATAGACATTGATGTATGAAATTTTGTAATTTTTCTAGTTCCTTTACTACCTCCCCAAAGTAAGCCAATCTGTAAAAGTAAACCAAAGTACTGGAGCAGAATTCCAAGAATAATTAAAACTGTTTTGGTTTTAATGCTTATTTCTCCCATTTTCCAAGCCACACCATCAAATCAAAATTGGAGAAAATGTAAATATTCTTATACCTGTCAAAGTGTTTGTGTTTTTAAATAGATATTTTGAATCCTATTCAAGCATGAAGCCTTGTGAGACAATTTCCATGGTTACTTCTGTTAACTCCAACAGCCATAAAACATTTAGCAAGCTGCTTAAAATAAATTAGTGCCATTGAGCATTTTAAAAAAATTGTTTTAATGTTTATCTTGACAATTAAACATTTCTGTCATATAATGATAATAATTTTGAAAACTCAACAGTCCTGTTAAACTCAGTGAACAATGGAAAGCATTCACGAAGAAAATGCATATCTAAATTTTACTTTTATTTTTGATTATATCTGTGACTCCAATTTCTATGCAGAATGATGAACAGACATATGTGCCTGTCAAAGAATATTAAAGATTAGATCGACATGAATTAGTCATGTTTCACTTTTATGGTAGGTTGTAATTATTTTATATTTAGTAGGCTCAGACTTTGTATTTCAGAAAATTAATCCCTCAAAACTAAAATACATTTTAAAAACAAAACCTCATAAGCTTACAATTTAAATACACCAATATACCAATAAATAAATTAAAAATCAAATTAAGGCCCCGGCTAGGGAGCCCAGCTGGCTGGGTGTGGTCCTATACACCAAAAGATTCTGGGCTCAGTATCTGGTCAGGACATACAACTAGGTTGTGGGTCCAGTCTCTCTCTCTCTCTCTCTCCCTTCCTCTCAATCTAAAATCAGTGAACATATCCTTGTGCAAAGATTATATAAAATTAAAAAACTAAGACATAAAATAATAGTATACAAATTATTTCCCATAAACCTTTTTTCCCAATGACACTTTTTTCCCAAACAGTATTAAAAGACTCTAACAAAAAGTGTGAGACCCTTTGTCACTCTTCCCTTGGTCTCTCTCACATAGGGCAATCTCCCTTTTTCACTATTTTTGTCTTCCTTACACTGCTTTATGTCTCCCACTTTCCAACAGAGTTATATAACTGTACAAAAATTGAAATAATTGTGGTTGTCTCCACACAGGGTGAGGCAAAAGTTGGTTTATAATTATAAGTATGCAAAACAGAGTTTATTCTTGTATAATTATTAATTATTATATTATTTTCCATATAAACAACTGTAAGCCTACTTTTGCCACACCCTGTATTTAATATACCCCTGAAGCATTCCATGGTTGTCATTCCTTTGCTGTTCACTAGTTTGCTTGTTTGTCTATTTAGCTTCTCCTGCCTGATACTGCACTATGCATCCTCTTCATGTAAATAAATCTGAAAGAGATTTTTAAATGAAACATGGGTTTCAAAATGGGGAAGAAAAAAAGAGGGAGATTGGGAAAAATAAGTAAATACATTATCAAAAAACAATTATTAGGAAAAATAAATGCTTTTCCCTCTTCTATTTAAATTGGTTTTATTTAAAACCAAGTATTTTGCATATGTTTTAAATTAGAGTGGATATTACAAAAATCCTTTCTAATGTGTCTTCTCACTCATACGCAGAATGGTCATTTCAATGAGACTTGCTATAATATTCTAGTATACTCTTCTGCTTCCTAATATGGTTTATAAATCAAGAGTTTTAAAATCCCTCAAATCATAAAACAGTCTCATTGACACTGTATTTCATTTTGAAATATAAATCCATAATTTGAAGATTAGGCAGATTTTAGAATTGATATTTTTACATCCATATATTTTTAAAGATTCAAAATAGCACATTTTCCACTCAGAGTAACTATTTAACAAGTAGAGGTACTCTATCAAGGAAGGGAAGGAGGGAGGGAGGGAAGGAAGGAAGGAGGGAGGGAAGGAAGGAGGGAGAGAAGGAAAGAGAAAAGGGAAGAGAGGAACTCATGGCTGCAGTAGCTCTATTAATTGCAAAGAAGTCATCATTCTAAAGATAGGATTTGATCCTCCTAGTGTTTAAAGGTCTCACTTCGAGCCCCTCATCTGCATTGTGAGCCCTTTGACAGAAATGTCTGTGTATTTTTCATCTGCTTTTCTCAGCAAAACCACTCAGACAAAATAGATTCAATGAAGTCATAGATATTAGCACACTATTCTGTCAAATAAAGGAAAAATGATTTGAGAAAAGACCAGTCTTAGCTGACTTGGGCTGCTCTAACAAAACACCATAAATTATACACAATAGGTATTCATTTCTCATGGTTCTGGAGGTTGGAAGTCCAAGATCTAGGTTACAGCACATTCCATGTTTGGTGAGAGTTCATTTCCCAGTTCATAGATGGTTGTCTGGTAGTGTCATCACATGGCAAAGAGACAAGCCAGCACTTTAGGGTCTCTTTTCACTAATCCAATTCATGTGAGCTCCACCCTCATGATCTAACCATCTCCCAAAGGCCCTAGCTCCAAATAACACTGCTTTGGACATTAAAATTTAACATAAGAATTTTGTGACACAAACACTCAGTCTGTAGCAACCACTAACTTTTGCTTTAAAACCTGAATTCAAGTTTCATTTCTTTAATGAGGAGCTAAAAACACAGGTTGCAATTTCCTTTTATGTAATGGTGATAATAATACCCACTTACTAAGGTTACTGTAAAGTTTAGATGCTATAGTATTTGAAAATTCCTGGATTCAGAATATCACCCTCTTCTCTTCTTGCCTCCCACTTCATCTCTCCTTTTAAAACTTGAAATCCAAAGCACATAAATTAAAATTATCTTTAAATTCCAAATTGTCTGGAATCCTGCTTGCCCTGCCTACATCTCTTTTGTTTTCTTTTGTTTTGGGTTTGTGTTTCTTTTTTCTAATTTTCTCCTTTCTTTTCTCCCATCCTGAATCTTAATCCCTACTGAGGAGACAACAACAGACTCGGGGTATCAGAGACTGGCTTTAGGGTGCAGTGATTCCCTACACTTTCCTGGGAACCAAACTTGGAGCTTCCCCCTCACAGAAAGTCATAGAAACACCCTACAAGTTTCTAGGAAGACCCAATATCTGGGCCCTGGAGGTCCTACTCCACTACCCTGCTATGGACTCCTTGCTGTTGAGTTCAGGGAAATAATCCCTGACAGACTCAGATAAGTGGCTTGGGGGCAAGAAAACACACCCATTATCTTCCCTGAAGTCTGAAAGGCACCTCCCATAACAGATCCAGGAATCCCAACTCTCCAGTTCTACCAGAAGCCAGCTCAGAAACAGGTCAGTGGCTGATCTAAGACTGACAGCAGACTGGCAAGCAAAGGCAGGCAAAAATGGATCCTGCAATGCCCTAGGATGTTTGCTGACCCACCCCTGTCCCCAGAACTGATAAAAGCAAGCTTCACAGTGCAGGTTGGCCCATCCTGTGCTCAACCAAGCCCAGAGGAAATGGCCACACACTGTGGATAGCTTGTAGCTCCAAACAGGATACTAAGGGCTAGATGTGGCATCCCCTGACATTGGCTTACACCAGCTTCATACAACATCAAAGCCATATTCAAAGGGAGAACCCAGGAGGCAAACACTAAACTCTGCTGAGAACTCAAATTTGTTCTTATTCATTATTTTTGATTTTTCCTTTTCATAACTTTTTTATTTTTTACTTTTTATTTTTCTTCTATTTTTGTTGCTCTATTTTTCTTCCATATTTCTTATTTTACTTTTACTTTTGCTTGCTCCATTTTTCCTTCTTTCTTTTTCTTATTTTTGTTATTCTTTTTCTTTCTTTGACCCTTTATCCAATTTTCTTCTTTCTATTCATTATTCATTTTAGTTCTCTTCCTTTTATCCTCTCATAATCACTTCTCTTTCCTGTGGTCTTCTCTTACTCTTTATTATGTTTTCCTTTTCTCTAGTATTCTATGTTTATTTTCACTTTTATTATTCTTTGCTATTTTGTCATTGATTTTCTTGTTGTTGGGGGGGTTCTGCTTCTCTTCGTTTTGTTTTCTGTGTTGTTTTGTTCTGTCAGCACTTGTACAATAGTGTACAAGACATGGTGGGGGTTGAGCCAGACAGAGCGGAGATCCCACCAATGAACACACCAAGAACAATCACACCCAAATACAAGAGAGTGCACATAACCCATATAAGGACATTCTTAGAGTACCCAGCTCAGGAGATCAAAGAGACTGCTCTTCTGGGTCCCACAGGACTCCTACCACATAAGGCCACTCCACGAAGACAGGGAGTCAAAGCAAATCTATTTTTCATAGAAACAAAGAAAGAGAGTAGCTAAAATGGGGAGCCAACTCACCGTAATTAGTGAGAACATCGGCATGAAAAAGGATATAGAAGCTATGAATGAGAACCAGTGGGAAACAAAGAATGAAATATCTGATTTGAAGAGTACACTAGAAGAAATTAAAAGCAGGCTAAACAAAGCAGAGATTGGACCAAGTGATTTGAAAGACAAGGTGGAAAAAACATTCAATCAGAGCTACAAAAAGAAAAAAGACTTAAAAAGAATCAGGATGGTTTAAGAGAACTTGGGGACAACATGTAATGTTTTTTGAAACACAGGGTCACCAGAAGGAGAAGAAAGGGAGAAAGGGAAAAAAAATCTGTTTATAGAAATAATGACAGAAAACTTTCCTAACCAAGTGAAGGAAAACATCACATAAGTCAGGAAACACAAAGTGTCCCTGTCACCTACCCCAAGACACATCACAATTAAAATGGTGAAATTTAAAGACACGGGGTAAGTCTTAAAGGCAGCAAGATAGAAATAGTTACCTACAAGACAGCTCCAATAAGGCTGTCGGTTGATTCTTCAACAAAAAACTCTACAGCCCAGAAGGGACTGGCATGACATATTCCAAGTAAAGAAAAGCAAGTACCTACAACCAAAACTATTCTATCCAGGAAGGCATTCATTTAACATAGAAGGCAAAATAAAGAGCTTCCCAGACCAAAAATAATAATAATAATAATAATAATAATAATAATAAAATAAAATAAAATTTAAAAAGGCTAAAGGAATACATTTCCACCAAACCAGCATTGTAAGAAATGTTAAAGAGACCATTTTAAGAAAAAGAAGAAATAGAGAGAGAGAGGAACACAGGTACAAAGGGAAAAAATGACAATGAATAAGTACTTATCAATAATAACCTTAAATGTAAATGGATTAAATATTCCAATCAAAGAACATAGCATAGCTGAATGGCTAAGAAAACACAACCCATACGTATGCTGTCTACAAGAGACCCATCTGAGTACAAAAGATTTATATAGGCTGATAGTAAAGAGATAGAAAACATATTCCATGTAAATGGAAACAACAAAAAAAAAAAAGCTGGGGCAGCAATACCTATATCTGACAAAATTGACTTCAAAACAAAGGCCATAACAAGATATAAAGAAGATCACTACACAACACTAAAGGGACCACTCCAACAAAGGATATGATCCTTGTAATCATATATGCACCCAATATAGGAGCACCTAAATATATAAAGAAAATCATGGAGGACTTTAAGGAAGAGATCACTGTGATTATAGGAGATTTTAACATCCCACTGTCACCAATAGATGGATATTCCAGACAAAAAAGCAACAAGTAAACAGCTACCTTAAATGATACATGAGATTGAATGGATTTAATTGACACTTTCAAAACATTCCATCCCAAAGCCACAGAATACATATACTTCTCAAGTGCACCTGGATCATTCTCAAAGACATGGTATTTTGTGTCCACATGGTAGGACACAAAATAAACCAAAACAGATTCAAGAAAATTAAAGCTATATCAAGCACTTTCTCATATCACGATAGCTTGAAACTAGAAATCAACCTAAATTAAAAAACTCAAAAGCATTAAAAGACATGGAGGGTAAATAACATGGTATCGAATAATGAATGGGTCAACAATGAGATTAAGGAAAAAATTTAAAGTACTGGAAACAATCAAAAATGAACTCAACCCAAAATCTATGGGGCACAGTGAAAGTAGTCCTGAGAAGGAAGTTCACAACATTACAGACTTAAATAAAAAAGACAGAAAATTTTCAAATAAACAACCTAACACTACACCTAAGAGAACTAGAAAAGCAACAACAAACAAAGCCCAGAGTGAGAAGGAAGGAAATAATCAAGATAAGAGCAAAAATAAATGACTTAGAGACTAAAGTAACAATTCAAAAGATCGATGAACCCATGAGCTTATCCTTTGAAAAGATAAACAAAATTTATGAACCTTTAACCAGATTCATGAAGAAAAAAAGAGAGGAGCCAAATAAATAAAATCAGAAATTAAATGGGTTAAGTAATAATTGATACCACAGAAATAAAAGGATTGTAAGAAGCTACTATAAACAACACTGTGCTTGGCATAGAAAGTGGACAACCTGGGCAAAATAGATAAACTTCTAGAAATATACAATCTTTCAAAACTGAATCAAGAAGAAGCAGAAAACCTGAATAGGCTGATAAGAACTAATGAAATAGAAGCAGTAAATAAAAAACTCCCGGCAAATAAAAGTCATCGACCAGATGACTTCACAAGTGAATTTCACCAATCATTCAAAGAAGAATTAACACCTATCCTTCTCAAACTATTCCAAAATATTCTAGAAGACGAAAGGCTTCCAAACTCTTTTTATGAGGCCAGCATTATCATAATGCCAAAATCAGGTAAAAACACAACAAGGAAAAAAATTACAGGCCAATATCCTTCATGGGCATAGATACTGAAATCCTGAACAAAATATTAGCAAACAAGATCCTACCATACATGAAAAAGACCATACACCATGATCAAGTGGGATTTATTCCAGGAATGCAAGGTTGGTACAATATTTACAAATCAATAAATGTGATACATCACATAAACAAAATGAAAAACAAAAGCTCACATATTCTTATAAATAGGTGCAGAAAAATCATTTGATAAAATCTGGTACCTATTATGACAAAAAAAGCACTCAGCAAAATGGGAATAGAGGAAGCATACCTCAACATAATAAAAGCCATATATGACAAACCTGCAACTAACATCATACTCAATGGGCAAAAACTACAAGTGTTTCCCTTATGATCAGGAACAAGACAGGGGTGTCCACTTTCACCACTCTTATTCAATATACTACTGGAACTGCTAGCCACAGCAATCAGACAAAAAGAAGAATATAATTGGAAAGGAGGAAGTATAACTGTCATTATTTGTAGATGACATGATATTGTACACTGAAAACCCTATTGACTTCACCAAAAAACTACCCAACCTAATAAATGAGTTTAGCCACGTAGTAAAATAGAAAACCCATATTAAGAAACCTATGGTATTTTTTATATAGCCATAATGAACTATCAGGAAGAGGAACTAAGGAAAGAATCCCATTTACTACTGCAACAAAAAAATAAAGTACCCGGAAATAAATTTAACCAAGGAAATAAAAGACCTATACTCCAAAATCTACAGGACATGGAAGAAAGAAATTGAGATACAAATAAGTGGAATCATATACTGTATTCATAGACTGGAAAAATTAACACAATTAAAATGTCCTTAATACCCAAAGCAATTGATAGATTTAGCACAATTCCTATTAAGATTACAATGGTATATTTCACAGATATAAAACATATATTCCAAAAATGTATATGAAACCAAAATGACCCTGAATAACCTCAATAATCTTGAGAAAGAAGAACACATTTGGAGGGATCATGATACCTGATATCAAACTATTCTACAAGGCCACTGTAATCAAAATCTTCTGGTACTGGCATATGAACAGACAGATCAATGGAACAAAATGGAGAGGCAAGAAATAAACCCATGTCTTTAAGGTCAATTAATATTTGATAAAGCAGGTATGAGCAAACAATGGAGTAAAGACAGCCTCATCGGTAGTGTTGGGAGAACTGGACTGATACATGCAAACAAATGAAACTAGACCACCATCTTACAACAGAATATACTCAAAATGGATAAAAGACAAATATAAGTCATGATACCATAAAAAATCCTAAAGGAAAACACAGGCAGTAAATTTTTGGAGATCGTATATAGCAATATTTTTTCCAATATCTCTCCTAGGGCAAGGAAAACAAAAGAAAATATAAACAAATGGGACTATACCAAATTAAAAATCTTCTGCACAGCTCAAGAAACTATCACTAAACTGAAAAGGGAGCCCACTGTATGGGAGAAAGTATTTGCCAATGATATATTGGACAAGGGTTTAATCTCCAAAATATACAATGAACTTATATGACTCAACCCCAGGAAGATAAAAAATCCAATCAAAAACTGGGCTAAAGACACTTCTCTAATGAGGACATTCAGATTGTTCTCAGACAAATGAAAAAATGCTCAGCATCACTAACCATTAGAAAAATGCAAATTCAAACCACAGTGATCAGCTTAAGTGGAACCTAATCAACAACACAAACAAGCAAGTAAAATGTAACCAGAGACATGGAAATAAAGAACAAATTGACAGTAACCAGAGGGGAAGTGGGAGGGGGATAACGGGGAAAGAAGTAGAAGGGTCATCAAGGAATACATATAAATTACCCATGGACAAAGCCAAAGACGGGTAGGATTGAGGGTGGGAGGTGGGAGTGGATGGGACAGGTGGAGCGCAGTAGGGGGAAAATGGACACAACTGTACTTGAACAACAACAAAAACTTTAAAAAATAAAAAATAAAAAATAAAAAATAAAAAAAAACCACAGTGAGATACCACTTCACACCTGTCAGAATGACCATCATTAACAAATCAAAAAACAAGTGCTGTTGAGGATGTATAGAAAAGAGAATCCCAGTGCACTGTTGGTGGGAATGCAGACTGGTAGGGCTGCTATGAAAAACAGTATGAAGTTTCCTCAAAAAATTAAAAATGGCAGTGCCTTTTAACCCAGCAATTCCACGGCTGGAAATAGATCCAAATATTCCAAAACACCAAATCCAAAAAATATGTCCTCCTATGTTCATAACAATGATGTTTACAATAGCCAAGATTTTGAAACAGCTAAAATGTTCATTAGTAGATGCATAGTTAAAAAAAGAACAACTGGTACATTTACACAATGAAATACTATACAGCAGAAAGAAAGAAGGAATTCCTACCTTTTTTGGAATGGATTAAACTTGAGACTATTATGCTAAGCAAAATAAGCCAGCTGGTGAAAGACAAATACCATATGACCTCACTTAGAAGTGGAATTTATTGAAGAAAATAAACTAACAAGCAAAATAGAACCAGAGGCTTAGAAACATGGAACAGACTGGCAGTTATAAGAGGGGTCAGGGAAGATGGGGACTGGTTGAAAGAAGGTGAAGGGATTAGTCAAAGAACATATGGACATGGACATGGTGTGGGGATTGACAGTGAGAGTGGGGTAGCTGGATGGAGGTGGGCACAGGGGGGAAATTGGGACAACTGTAATAGTATAAACAATAAAATATTTTAATTTAAAAAATTCCAAATTATCTCCATCTAAAAAACCATTAAAATGTTTCCAGGATTATTACCAGCTGGCATTTATTGAGAATCAATCTACCATTTTACTCACTCTTGGAGGGGTGGGCAATTGAACTGACAGTCTAGAGAATAAACAGGCAAGATGATTTCAGAACCATGCTCTCGGTAATAGTGGTTACAAAAGTCTAGGGTAACAATGTGTCCTCAAATGGAATTTTGTAGACTTAAGAATTTTAGGGCCAGATTATACAGAGTATAACCAAGCTTTCCTGAAAGTCCAAGTACAAACTTCAAAGCTCAAAGCTTCCAGTATTACTTGTTTCTTTGTTGTATGTTAACCCTCTTGGAGTCATCTGAGATAAACTTCTATTTTTCATTGTATTTGCATCATTGTTCCATTTGAGGCAATTTATTTCTCAGCAAAGAAAGGTGCAGTCTTCCCATTTCAGACCTTTCCACAATCATTTAGATTACAAATTATTGCTGAATGTTTCATGAGATGTATCTTATAGTCAATCTCTAAGTCAAAATATGGACAATCTTTGGCCTGCACATACTCTTGTTGTTATTGTCATTTTTAATATAAATAAATTATTTTTCTGAAAAAATACTGATTTTTATTTATTAAAATAAATATTTATTTTATTTTTTGTCCAACATGAGATCTATATCTATTCACCTTTGAAAAAGTACATACCAGGTAAATGTTAGGTACTCATAATGCTTACTGATTTGAATAACAGTGCATTTATGTGTGCTTTCTCTAACATTCTATTTCCATTAATGGTATATTTATTACAGAGTTTCTCAACCTCAACACTACTGACATCTTTAGCCAGATAGTGCTTTGATGTAACATGCTCTTTAAGGTATGAAGGGCCTTTTCCATGGCCCCCACCCTCTAGATGTCAATGGAATCTTTACCCCAGTTGTGACAACCAAAAATATCTCCATATATTGCCAAAAGTCATCTGGGAAGCAAAATTGCCCCCAATTGAGAACCACTGGTTTAAATCAATGAATCTAAATTTTAACTTTTGATTAAAAAATGTAGCCATTAAGATGCTAAAAATCTAGATGCCTAGATGTAATTCAGAGTAGCTGAAACATGTAAGAAATATTGCTCCCAAATCATATTTAATTATCCATTCACACTTTTGTATCTATACAATATCAATAATACATTGAAATATAATAGGAATTGTAACATACTTACTACAAAAGCATTTCTAGAGTGTAAGAAAGTTTACTGAACAAACACTTATAAAAGCACTTTGAAAGAGTAAAAGATGCCTGACAGGCTATTCATACTGTATACAACCTTGACCCACAAAAACCAACACCACCACCAACAAAAGCATCGGCAGTTCCAGTGACTCAACAAATTTTCTGTCCACTTGTATGCTTCTAGAGATGGCATTTTTCAGTGCTTGCTAAGGGCCTTTCTAATTCTTGTAAATTCAAACCACTGTGAACTTATCCTACAGGAGGTCTGAATGTCCTCTAGAAACTTTCACCTACATAGTTTTACAATATTTATATGAGAGTACTAGAACTTTCTTAGCTTCATAGAAAAAGTATTAATACAAAAACAAAGCTCCCAAATGTACCTTGGCTTTTAGACTCCAATTAATGTCTTCTCTTTTCGAGAGCAAATTATTTCATGTACAATTTTTCTTAATATCAATTAGCTGAGCTATTCTTCTAATATTGTTTATCTTCTCCAGAGTTTTAATTAGTCTTCTGTGAAAACAGTATGAGCCTCATGTTTATTCTTTGAATTACTGTCCTGGAAAACCTGACAAAATCAAGTATTATAACCTTATAAACACAAAAATAAGAAAAAATTGTCTTTTAACAAAATGTTTTTCTTAAATCAAAATGCTTCTTTTGTTCTTATTCAAATGGAACAAAATTAAGATTTACCCATTTAATGAAGTATTTTTTAATTTATCTGATGATATTGGATGAAGATATGAACAAGTCCTTCTGCTATGACTATGATAAAGTAGTTCTTCTAGATAACCACCCCCAACAAGAAAAAAATAATAAAATTTGGATAAATTTAACATAAAGAAACACAAAAACAGAACTTTCAATATGTCAAAGAAAACCAAAGTAGACCAGGAGTCAAAATGCTGAAGAGAAGGGAAACTCACAGAGAAAGTCCAGTAGTTTTGCTGCTTCCCCACCAAGTCATTTGATGACATAAACCACACAAGACAAGAGGCCACAAAGACAAAGAGAAAACAAAACTTAACAAAATGAAATCTAAGCAGAGATTGCTATAGTCTTATGGTGTTAAGGAGATTACATATTGGAATTAAGGGTTGCCAAAAAAGAAAAGACCCTAGTAAACATTCCACATTTTCAAATGAACACCCTAAAAAGCTACACTTTCAGAATTAGGGCAAAACAAATAACACCAAACCAGGAAAGACTGAATCCTGTCCTAAATTCTCCAACTGTGACTACAACATGATGATCTGCTCCTACCCTCTCTGCCAGAAAAGAATTTAATCCCCATCCCCCCAAAAAAGATATCACCCAAAGTCTCTACAGTGTTTCACACTCAAGACCTGGGATAGAAACAAACATTACCGGGCATACCAGGAAAAGAAATCAAATGATTAAAATCAAAAGAAAGGGGAAGGTGAGATAAAAAGAAACAGGGGGAAAAAATGGACCTAACAGCAATCCAGAATCTATATTTTCAGGTATGGATTTCAAATATGTATTTTCAATATAAGAAAATAGATGATAATATGGAGACTTTTACTAAAGAACTGGAATTTATAAAGAATAATAAATTTAAGCTCAAGATAGAAAATTACAACAGAAAAAATAAATAGTAGATAGGTTTAATAACAAATTAGACACAAAACAGAATATTCATAAATTGGAAGACAGGTCAGTAGGAAATATCTGGAACGAAGCTTAGAGAAATGTAAGGATGAAAAAACAGAGAGAAGAGTTTCAGAAACACATAGGCCATTGACTATAGGTCTAACATATTCATTTAAAGTACTAGAGAGAAGTAGAAAAAAGGACAGCAGCAATATTTGAAGAGACTGTAAAATTTTCCTAAAACTGATAAAAGACAAGCCACAGATTTCCTACATTTTATTAACTGGAAAGATCAGTACCACGAAACAACAAATTAAGCACATTACAGGAAAATTTCCAAAAATGAAAGGTAAGAAAATTTAAAAGCAGCCAGAGTGAGAGGACAGGATATCCCTTCCGACAGGCAAATAAGATGACCAATTGACATTATTTCAAAGAAAAAGAACAAGGAAAAGGAGGAGGAGGGGGACAAAGGAGAAGCAGTAGCACAGTATAGTGGCATCTTTAATGTCCTTAAAGCAAATAACTGCAACTTAGAGCTCTCTAACCAGTAAAATGTATTATAAAAATAAGTAAAATAAAGATGTTTCAGATAAATAAATGCCAAGAGAATCAGTCAACAGTGGGTCTGAGCTAGAAAGAAATACTGAAATTCCTGAAGAAAAAAGTGACCTCAGATGAAGGCATTGGAAGTGCAGGGAGGGGTAAATAGTATGAGAGAAGATACATTTATTTGTGAATTGAAATTAATATTGACCATATAAAATAACAGTAATCATGTTTGATGGGTGAAAAAACATACATACAGTTTAAATTAAGTGGAAGAGGTATCTCAAAAATTAAAAATGGATCTGCCTTTTGACCCAGAAATCCTACTTCCGGGAATATATCTGAAGGAATTCAAAACACAAATTCAAAAGAACATAAACATCCCTATATTCATTGCAGTGTCATTTACAGTTGCCAAGATATGGAAACAACCAAGAGTCCATCAATAGATGAGTGGATAAAACAACTATGGGACACTTACACAATGGAATAATACCCAACCACAAAAAAGAAGAAAATTTTGCCCTTTGCAACAGTGTGGATGTACCTGGAGAACATTATGATAAGTGAAATAAGCCAGTCAGAGAAAGACAATCACCATATGCTTTCACTCAAGTGCAGTATCTAATGAGCACACTGAACAAACAAGCAAAACAGAGACAGGCTCACAGATGGAGAGCAGGATAATGGCTAGTAGAGGGCGAGGTTAGAGGGTGGAGAGATTGAGCAAAAAGGAAAAAGAACTCATGGACATAGACAACAGTATGGTGATTACTGGGAGGAGTGGTGTATTAGGAGGCTAAATGGTAAAGGAAAAAAATACAATAAAGATTAAAAAACAAAAAACAAAAAAGTAAAAAGAGGCTGATTAAGACTATGAGCACAGCTGTACATTCATAAACCTGTTTAGGAGCCCAGCATTCACTTTTTCATTTAAATCTGCCAGAGGCAATGCTGCCTCTTCTCTCAAATTATGATGGAAAATTCCTTTCCTCCTAAAGGAAATTCAGCATGATTAAATAATTTCAAGTTACTCCAACTCAAAAAATAAATAAGTGGCAGAAAAAGAGCAAAAGACAAAGGGTTAAAGATATGAAATTCTTCTAAGATCACTCTGATTTTCTGCAAGTAGAAAAACACTAATTTATCATGGACTCTAGTAAATCAAGGACATATTTAGTAATTGCTAGGGAAGTAAATGACAGAATATATGCCTAGTCAGATAATGTATAGGAAAGAGAACATGGAAGAGAAATAAGCCACAACAATGACAACAAAAAAGAATGGATATTTAAAATGGAAAACCAAGAGATTTCAACCCAAATACATTATAACTACATTAAATAATCAACAGAACAGATGTCATAATTAAAGCAAATATCATCAGACTGTGTAAAAACTTATACAAATTTATTGAAATGTAAACAAAAAACTTTTTTTGAATCCAAGGAAAATACGATGTTAAGCAAAAGTAGCTTTATAGTTGTTTACAGGACAGGGAGAATACAAAAGACCTTTTCTCACCCTAAACATAACTTCGGAATCACTGTAGCTTACAATATTGTCCACAACATTTCAATTCTAACAGAGATTATATGAATTAACTCAATAATAGTGACTGGATTTGTGTATTTTATAAATATCTCTTCAGTACGTACTGTATAGTAGAAACAACTGTGCCAGCTGTGGAATAAACAGTGAGGAAGAGATAAACCCTGACCCTTTAGGGAGATACCAGTGTAATAACAAGAGTGTAACATGCAGCCATGCAAATAAGCTATTCTGGTACTAATAGAAATGTTTACATAAACATCTTAGAGGTCCTAGAGTCTCAGACAATCAGATTTTTACCTAGAGTATCAGAAAAGGCTTTGTAGAGGAAGCTGAAAAGTGGATAGAAGGAGACGTGTTCAAAGCACAGGCTCATGAAACAGCAGCCCTATCAGAGAACTGCAAACGATTTCCCATGGATGTGCACAGGACTTAGGACACAGTATAGAGTAGAATGGATCAGGGCCAAAGAGTAAGGATCTGGTGTAGCTCTAGGGATTTTGGAAATGTTATGCATATTTACATATTTACAGAGAATGTATACTTACATTCTATGCATATTTACATCGAATAACAGGCATATTGAATCAAACAGGAAGGAGATGACACACTTAGAAGGGATAACTAAGAGGATTTTAATGAAGGGTTTATTTATAGAAGTATAGACAGGGCTCAGGGAAGCCAACCAGGGTGTGAAGGACCAGTAGCTTGAATGGGAAGCAGGGACAACAGGAAATGTTTCCATTCAAAGGCTGGAAGGTTGCCATTATCCTGATAGGGTTGTAGTTGTAGAAGGGGCCACTGTGGTATTTGAGAGAATGCAGCCAACCTTCTACACTTGGCAAGAAAGGGGTCAAAGGAATGCAATTCTGACAATCTCCTGTCAGTGTCTCCCATGGCACTAATTCCAACCAGCAGTGTCCAGGAGGAATAGCAGCCAAAACTTATGAAGGTTCTCTGCTGGGGCAAAGAGTGAGTCAGGAAAGAGAGAAGGTATGCTTGTGTGTACATCCTGTACTATGTGCACAACTCTGTACCCTTATGCACTGCATAAGCATCCTCTCTCAGGTTCAGAAAAATCCTGCAAACTAGATATATTTACTACCTTTTAATATTAAAGAAACTCAAATAAATTATTTATGATCACATATCTAGCAAGTTGCAAGCTGGGTTTTCAACTCAAGGCTTTTTGACAATGACAATTCTAGTTTAAAGTATGTCTCCTACCTAAAAACAAGAGCCTACATAACCCAGTAAGGTAAATCAATAATGTCATCGTTTTAAAACAAAATACCTGAAAAGAGCTTACTATCGTCACAATTATTTATTTAACACTATTTAATGTTATATTTAATGCATAGAATGATAAAGAAAACATAACATGTCGAACTGAAATGAAATAAAATAAGGATTATTCAAAACAGTATTAGGGGACTTAAAAATAATTTTCAAAAACTAAGTTGATATATATTCAAATTAACAGTGCAGTAAGGTAGTCAATTACCAATAAACATAAGCCTAGTTAGATAACTTTCATACATACTAACAATACTTAGAAAATACAATAATTTGAAAATTGCTAAAAAGAAAACATCAGGTCTGAAGATGGAGGCGAAGTAGGTGGGAGCTAAACCCTCTTGCTCATACAACCAACTGAACACCTAGCCAAACTTCTGAAGAACTGAGTGATTGGTCAACAAAATTCCAGCTTATTAGAAGCTTGGAAGCCAAAGATTACAGAGAACGATAGAAAACGGATGGTAAGGAGGTTTTGTAGGCTGTTGGGAAGGTCCCGGGATCCTGTGCCAC